>CAIGRB010104780.1:0-12341 GCA_903798255.1 Fraxinus quadrangulata | reverse complement strand
AAGACTTCATAACATCGGAGAAATCAAAACTCGAAAAAAAAAAGAAAAAAAAAAGAACAGATCTCGTGGTATCAAAGTGGGTGCGAGCCACTGCTTAAGCCACCAGATTCTCCCCAAATCATGCCCCACCAAATTTTTCCCAATTGATCTGCATAGTGCAACGATGTTCACGCCACCTCAGCGACGTCGTCGCCACAACCATCCCTCGCCACGACGGCATTCTCCATTCGAACACAAGGCAACACTGCAGATCAATTGACAGCGCTCGCCACTGTTGCCTGCCACGAGCAGTGCGGTGGTGGGCGGCATCGCTCTCTTAGATCAACGTCACTGCAACGGCATCGTGATTCCAACAATCATCGATGGTCTCGTCGTGCCTCCGACGGTGGTGAGTCGTCAAGAGAGAGGGGTAGAGAGTAAAGCGAGAGAGAAAGGGACGAGGGAGAGAAATGAATTTGGGGGTGCCATGTGAGATTGAAATTTGAAGGGTGGGGTGGATGGTTATGTTATAATAAATCTGTATTAATTAAATTAATAATTATTAATTAACACTTGATTTATGAATTTAAAACTAATTCTCCTTATTTATGAAAACTAGTATTTAAATGTAGGTTTCTAGATAATTTTCCCTTTAAATTACCTTGCTAACTGCAAGTGGCATATTTGTTGAATCCAATTAAAAAGCTATCATTTTTGGAGATAGCATAGTACGAAAAATTTCAAGCAATATATGACATATTCTACTGATCATAGGGAGTATAATATAAGTCGGTGTGTTAAAAAACTATTCACTCGATAATATAACATTAATTTCACAATTTAAAAAAATTTAAAAAAATCGTGAGTCAGTTCGGATAATTGATCACCACAAACCACCATAACTAAGACTTCATAACATCGGAGAAATCAAAACTCGAAAAAAAAAGAAAAAAAAAAAAAAGAACAGATCTCGTGGTATCGAAGTGGGTGCGAGCCACTGCTTAAGCCACCAGATTCTCCCCAATGCCCCACCAAATTTTTCCCAATTGATCTGCATAGTGCAACGATGTTCACGCCACCTCAGCGACGTCGTCGCCACAACCATCCCTCGCCACGACGGCATTCTCCATTCGAACACAAGGCAACACTGTAGATCAATTGACAGGGCTCGCCACTGTTGCCTGCCGCGAGTAGTGCGGTGGTGGGCGGCATCGCTCTCTTAGATCAACTTCACTGCAACGGCATCGTGATTCCAACAATCGTCGATTGTCTCGTCGTGCCTCCGACGGTGGTGAGTCATCAAGAGAGAGGGGTAGAGAGTAAAGCGAGAGAGAAAGGGACGAGGGAGAGAAATGAATTTGGGGGTGCCGGGTGAGATTGAAATTTGAAGAGTGGGATGGATGGCTATGTTATAATAAATCTGTATTAATTAAATTAATAATTATTAATTAACACTTGATTTATGAATTTAAAACTAATTCTCCTTATTTATGAAAACTAATATTTAAATGTAGGTTTCTAGATAATTTTCCCTTTAAATTACCTTGCTAACTGCAAGTGGCATATATGTTGAATCCAATTAAAAAGCTATCATTTTTGGAGATAGCATAGTACGAAAAATTTCAAGCAATATATGACATATTCTACTGATCATAGGGGGTATAATATAAGTCGGAGTGTTAAAAAACTATTCACTCGATAATATAACATTAATTTCACAATTTAATAAAATTAAAAAAAATCGTGAGTCAGTTCGGANCATAGGGAGTATAATATAAGTCGGTGTGTTAAAAAACTATTCACTCGATAATATAACATTAATTTCACAATTTAAAAAAATTTAAAAAAATCGTGAGTCAGTTCGGACAAAAAAAGTAAGTCCAAGCTTTTTTTTGGCCTGGCCACACACGAGCCATGAGCCGACTCGTTGACAGCGCTAGCATAAGTCATGTCCAATGCATTAAACACGACTACTTAAATATAGAAAGAATATAAACAAAATTATACTCTGGAATAGGAATAATAAAAAGAATAAACTCTAAGGGCTAATTATCCAAAAAAAATTCTTATAAAGTAAAAAAATAATACTAATAAGACAAAATTCACTTATAAAATATTAAAAAAATAGTAAAAAGTAAAAAGTTTCCTTGCATACAAAATGAATTTTTAACTGTAGAATTTACTTATAAGTAAAAAAACTACTTATTTCTTAAAAATTTAATTATGAGTAAATATTTTATTTTTAAGTTAAAAAATAGCTTTATATGTAAAAAAATTATGAAAAACTGCCTGCAAGAAATCATAAATTAAAATTTTCACCAAGAGACATAGATGTAATTTTATTTACGAAAAAAATAATAATAATAATTATCCAAAACTCTCAAGTAAGCCCTTAGTAAGTGATTAAAAAAAAAAAATGCTATCTAGCACCAGTAGTATTAAAATACTAGTTGAAATGTTCGATTAAACGAATCGTATGATATTTGTATTTAAATGAATATATTCTTTTATGCTATAAATTATTATATAGACTAATATTTAATATAAGTGATGTCGAATAGCATTGTCCTCGATAAAAAAAATAATAAAAAAATAATAAAAAAAAGAAGAAGGGTGACAGAAATGAGTAAAGCCCATATTATCAGATATAGCAATGTCAGCCCAAAAAGTAAAAGGCCAAAAGTGATAGAAAGTGCCACCGAAACAACCAACCACATGCTGCTTCCCTTTTTCTATTTGTTTATCTTTCTTTAAAAACAAATTCCAATAATGTATTGCCGCCTCAGTTTTCAAAATTGGAGGATTTTAAATTTTAGGGTAATTGTTACCAAACTCCCAACCTTCGTTTCTATTGCCTCGTCAATTTTCTAAATTGGAGGCTTTTAAATTTTAGAGTAATTGTTACCAAACTCCCAACCTTCGTTGCTATTGCGGAATTGCCTCGTCAATTTTCTAAATTGGAGGCTTTTAAATTTTAGGGTAATTGTCACAAAACCCCCAACCTTTATCTCTATTTTGGAACACTTTTTATCTTTTCAGATTGATTAAAAATCCCTCTAGATGGCATTTACGTGTGTAAGACCCCCTATCGTTCAAGTCCGTTAGCAAAGACATTAAATCCAGCCAAAATTTAAAATAAATAATTACAACTATGATCTCAAATCTTTCAATTTTTTCAAATTATACTTAAAACTTTTTATTTATGCTAATCACAGTCCCAAGTCTTTCATCGTCTTCTTCTTCTCCAAATCTCTTGCCCCCAAACCCACCATCCGTAACCGCCTTAAAATTTTTACAGATTCCTCATTTTTTCTCTGGATTCTACTTTTAATCATTGCCGGATGTAGAAAGGATGAGAACATTCGTCTCATTTGTGGGAGATTTGGAGAAGCAGAAGATGATGAAATGTTTGAGATTGTGATTAGTACAAATAAAAGGATATGAAGTATTCTGCAATAGAGACAAAGATTAGAAGATTTTGCGCCAATTACCCTAAGTTTTATATAACAAAGTTACCTTGCAAGTCACTTAGTTTTACGTTAAAGTATACAATATAGTCCAACGTACTAAATAATATAATTCAAGTCTTATGGAGACAGTTTAAAAAATAAAATGTTCTTGTGATGTTGAAATATAATTTTAGTAAATAAGAATGAGAAATTCTTTAACGTTGTGTGATTCAACTTATAATGGGATCACTCAATGGTCGGATTGTTTTCGGTGGCAAGAATTGTTGACTAGCAGAGGTAATTTATATTAGTTCATGCTCTTTCATATAAAATAATTTAACTTATATGTTAATAAAAACAATATTGGAGCTGAATTAAATTTTGATTCTTTAGTAAGAACTCCGTCAAAATCGTCTACTTCTCCGAATCAATTCAACTATAAAGATAAGTCAAAAAGGACATAACGTATGCACAAGACTCGAGAATTTAACTTAACCCCGTCGTGTCACCTTATTTAACGATTCTTTCCAGAATGCGTGAATGCAATTTAAAAATTCAAATCAGTATTTACAAACAGAAACTTGTTCACGTGCATCGTTTAATTAATTATATATTTTCTAGTCTTAAATTGCATGCTGGTAAAAAGCACAGTGGAAATGTTAATTTCTTTCTTTTCGTGGCACGTTCTAAACGAAATTGTGTTATAGGAAATGACAAAATGAAACAAGGTTAAGTACATTGTAAGCAATAATGTCAAAATTTATTTTGTCAAATGGTCGGTTTTATGGTCTTGTACATTGTATCGGTTGAAAATATAAGTATAAACGATTTTTTATATTTAACTTTTCAAATTTTTAAACAGGATGATTCAATATAGTCACTAAATTACAAAATATAATATCGAGTTCAAATTCTGTTGATATACAATTTTGATTTTACTCGTGTGGACATTTTAATAGAGTTTACATGCACGTTAGAGGATTTCTTAATAATACAAAAATAATTTAATAAATTTTGAGATAATAAAATAATAATTATCTACATTTTAATTATGATAGTGAATCAAAAGCCCTATAGTTAAAATGAGATCAAATAAAGGTTTAGGTAATTAGTTTGGCATGTTTTCTAGTATTCTTCTTAACTTGGGGGAGTAGGAAAGTTAAGATTTCAACTAACCTGCCTAATAATGTTTACTTACGTTAACATTTTTCAAATGATTAATTTTTGAAGTTTTTCATTGAATTGTAGTAGATTGGATTATAAACCTTTCAATCTTGAAAAAACAAAAATAAAAATTGAACTCTTCTTAAGAAAAACAAGAATAGATAATAAGAAAAATAAGAACAAGAACACACATATTTATGCGAAAATTCAAAACGGAAAAAAATTACGTGCAGAGGAGGAGAAATCCACTATATCAAAAATGAGTATAACAAATCGACGTTTAGACGATTACAACGAATATTACAATGAAACCCTACAATAATTAAAAAAATAGGTTCATAAAACGGGGATCGAGCCAATCCCTCAGCTACCACATGCCCCAATTTTTATTTTTTATATATAATTTTAGTTTTATTACATATGTCGCACCGCAAGCTTTTCGTCAAATAAGATTCGGTGATGATTCGGATTACCGTACTCTAACAACTCTATTTTGAATTTTATTTATTAAAACAATTAAACTTCTATGAAATATTTAATACTTGATAGTATTTTCTTAATAGAAATAATTTAAGATTTATCTATGCATGAAATCAAACAATTTACAAAGTTAAATTTATTAATAAATTTCATGTTTATTTATTTACTTTTCTCTTCGTTTAATGTTAACTTGATACAATTAAAAGAATAAAACTGCTAAAGGACTAAAAGTTTTTAAATTCCATTATTTCTCTTAAATTGTAAATAGAAATTAAAAAAAAAAATTTAAAGTCAAAAACCAATTTCATAAGATTATATAAGTCGTGATATAATAATTGCCATCTGTTCCATTTTGGCAATCTTATAAAATATTCTCTTTCTTAAAGTTTATTAACAATTGTTTTTATTATAAGATTCAAACAAAATCCAGCCAATCACATGGACCATGGACATATACGTGTCTAATTCTAGTTCAAGTAATTTTTATCTTCCTTATTATATGTGTTTAGAATTTGATAAAAAAAAAATGAATAATTTTATTTAGCATAATTGACATTACCGTTTAAACGACACTATGTGACATTAAATAATATATTTAATTAAAATATAATTTTATTTATTTAGAATCTAGACGACCTTTAAATCTCATGTTCTTATTCTTTATTATACTTGTCACTTAATCTCGCATGTACTGGTATTATAGTATCGATGATGTTAGATATCATTTATTGCATATTGAAATAATTATATTTCACCTAGGAGTGAAGTTTGTCACAAAAAGGTCCCACCACGTGTCCATTGTCATGAGACGAATATCTACGTCTCGATCGTCGAAGTTTGTGTGACCAAAAGAATGTCTTGATCACTCCCGTAGCTCCTCTAATCAAAGGATTAGGTAGAACCCAATCACTTGATTAAAAACAGTTGAAAGCCTCAACCATAAACAAGATTAAGGCTTCGGTTCACTCTTGGATACACGTAAAAGCCATTCGTACGAACTCTGCCAAAATAAACTTAGATTTCAATACACTAAATTCATGCGTGTACGCAATGAATTGCTTGACAAGTGTCACAAAGTACAAACTTCAAAAACTGAACTTAACTTCCAACATAATGACGATGGAATGACAACTCAAAATACAATCAAAATACTGCTAAAATATAATACACACTCTTTCATTCTAAAAAGTGACTCAGATACAAAGAAAATCAGGATTTGGCACTCGTAATTATGCATTCTCTGATTGAGTAGTGACCAAAATAATGCTTGAATCTCAACCTTACTCTATACAAACAACTGGCTTTTGAACACACCCAAAGTTTTCCAAAAGGGGGAAAACCCTACTAAAATTCGAAAAGAAAACTTGACAGTTGATTTTAAATATATTATCCATTTTATATGGTCAACAACATCATTCCAATTTTAATGAATAATGCTATTAATTTCGAGTCTAGATTATCATAATTCTATTTGATAATGAGTTCGCTTCCACGTTATCCCGTTAAGTTGAAATTCTTTATATAATTGTGCACTTAATTTAAAATGATTGAATTTAATAAATTACAAATTTCAATACTCTATAATTTAAATTAATTGGTCAGTAATATAAATTTTTTATGTTAAAATAGAAGAAATCAATAAATATTCTTTGAAAAAAATGAAATAAAAGTCAAAATAGAGAACATTAAAATTTCTCACAATTACATTTATTTGATTAATAGGAGTAAATGTAAAGGACAATCTAATGGATATTTCGAGGAGAGGAGCAATAAATGGTTGAATAAAGGAAGGCCGCGTGAGTGAGTAGTCATTTCCTTCTCTTCTCACAGTTCAATTACGACACCCACTACCCCTCCATTACCATAAATCCCCGTCTCTCTTACTCTTCTTCTCAAGTCTCTGTTTGTCTTTGTATTTGGAGTTTGGTCCCCATTCTGAAATCTCTGGGGACTGGAAGGAATATAAATTCGGAGAAACAATTTGAAAAAATCTCTGAAACTTTTCTGATTTTGATCGTGATGGCTTCTTCGTTCACCGCAAATCCTGATATGAACTCGAACCCATTGCGCAAAAAGCGAAGGAAAATCGGGAGGGAAACCCAGTCCCTAATGAATACAACGGAGACGACGGGTCGTGGTCGTGCTCGTGCTAGATGGGAAACGAAGACAGAGCAACAGATCTACTCGTCGAAGCTCATCGACGCTCTCCGACATATCCGCCGTTCAGACTCCTCGTCTCCCTCTGCCTCTGGTCGCGCCGTGCGTCAGGTTGCCAACAGAGTACTCGCCGTTTCAGCCAAGCGAAGGACTCGCTGGAGCCGTGCGATCCTTTCGGGTCAACTCAGCCTCCGAATCTCTCAAATCAATAAGAAACACAAGAAGGCATCTAGACTGACAACCTGCGGTTCCAGGTCGAAGAAACTGGCTGTTAAGAAGAAACTGCCGCCTGTGCAGAGTAAACTGCGGGTTTTGGGAAGGTTAATTCCTGGTTGCCGGCAGCTTGCATTGCCTAACCTTCTAGAAGAAACGACTGATTACATTGCAGCTCTACAAATGCAAGTCAATGCCATGACTTTCCTCACTGGCCTCCTTACCAGCGGCGGCTCATTAACCGCTTCTTCTGATCGGCTCGGCTCGGATCAGTAGGGAATTAGTTATATTGGGATTTTTTTTATTTTGAATATTTTTTAATCAAATATTTTTTTTTTTTTTTGTTAAAAGCCTATGTTAATAATTGTGTACATGTCACCTTATTTTCATAACGAGCGCGTTTTACAATTTTGACATTTTTCATTTGTTTGGGTATAGATTTTTTAATATCAAAATAATATACAGTCATCCATTACATCGATAAAATAATTTTGAGTGCACCATACATTCTTCACAAAATATAAAAATTTATTCTAAAAAAACCTACTATAAAAGACTGAATACCTAATTGCATTATTTCATTTGAAGTAAATTTGGTACAACGCACACGCTTGTTTATTTTCAGTCGTGTACACGATTCAACTGTCATTGTTACAGGTTGTGATGGAGAAAGTTTCTTTTTGTGGTCTCAATATCCTCATCTCTTTAATCTCTACCTTTCTTCAATCATGCTACACGAACGACATATGATTGGATGGTTTGAAAAAAAAAAATTTCAAACAAGTTCTGTCAAGGTAGTCTATTTTTTTCATGTCTTCGAACTCGTTCAATCATCATGATCTTTCTTTAGTATAATCCAAAGCTTCAATGGATCTGTTCGAATATGATTTAAATAAACACAACTTTTATAAAATGATGACAACAGAACTTACAACTTGGAATCTTATATGTACAAGTTTAACAAACTTATTTAAATATTAAATTTCGTTAGCTATACAAGATTTGATGCTATCTTGAAAAAGTTCTCCTATTTAATAATTACTATTATTTAATTATGTCGAGCATAATACATCAAACATATATGCTAAATCCATTCTTATATATATAAAGAATTAATAGGTAAAAACCCCCCGAAATACGTTTCCATTTGCAATATACTTCTATCTATTGAAAATCGTAGAAAATCCCTTTATTTGTAACTTTTTGTACGAAAAACTCGTGTCGTCAAGTTCCGCCAAATTTTCGTTAAAAACAGTAAAAAAAATGTCAAAATAAAAAAAATAATCATAATTCAGTACCCAAACTTTTTATTTTTTTATAAATTAAAGCCAATTTTTTTATACGTGCCGCTTACAATCCCAAATCTTTTCAACTTTATTTTCCACCCACCTAACCGCATTTCATCTTCTTCCCCAATACTATGGATTCCTCAATTTTGACCTCGAAGAAAACATTCGGTAAATTCACTTTTTTCTTTTCCTTTAATTTTTTTTGATCATTCATGATATCATGAGTTTTATTTTGGATCTTAAATCTCACAACTTAATTCAATATCTGTACCGTGCAAGAGAAAGCGAAGGTATGTGGTTTTCTAGGTACTGCCCACAAGTGTTACAGCCCCAGCGTTTTTGGTTCTCACATCGACTTAAAGTCAAACCCCCAGAAGATGATGTTCCAGTCGGATCTTGTACTGACTCTGTTGTTCTCTTAGTTCGAAATCTCCGTTTTCGAGAAAGAATCTATAACTACAGACATCTCTAATATCTGAAGGAATAATATACAAGGTGTTCTTAAATTTGCATAATATTTTCTAATTTGAGATTGCCACACCAGTTTCATATTCTAGGGTTTCAAATTCGCATGAAAATTAAACAATGATAGGAAAAGAAGGAACAATAGACAAAGTGGTCTTAAATCAAGTAAATTATAAAACCATCGATATATAACCATTTAGGTCTTTGGTGAGCCAATTTTCATATGGAGATCATCAAAAAAAAAAAAAGGTAAGTTATTATTCTTGATTGATATACCAAGAGATTTCCATTTTTTGTACAAAACAAGATAAAAGACAGAGGAATTCTATAGTTAATGTGATAATGGTTTGAGTTGGGTGCAATTAAACTGATGGGAGGGGAGAGAAAAGAATCTACTGTGCAATGCTTGAGTTTTTTCTTGCTTCAACAATACCAGAAAATCTTGGGTGTTTGAAGGAGAATTTTTTTATTTTTTATTTTTGGGAAGAAGATGGAGTGGAGTGGGGTGTGGTGTGGTGAGAAATGAAGTAATAAAAATTTGGGATTGTAGATGACACATATAAAAAATTTGGATTTAATTTATGCAAAAAAAATAAAAAATAAATTGGGTAGTAAAATTGCAATTATTCATTTTTAATTTTGGCAATTTTATACTGTTTTTAACAAAAAATTTGACAGAATTTGATGGTAAGTGGATTTTTCGCACAAAATATTTCAAATAGGTGAATTTTCTGCGATTTTCAATAGGTAAAAGATATATAGCAAATGAAAACGTTTTTAGAGGATTTTCTATTAATCCTATATACAATTTAGGAGGAAAATGGTGGGGGAAGCCCCACAGCTCCGGAAGTTAGCAAAATCCATCAAACACAAAGCCGCCTGCCATGTGCTACAATTTTCAGGCAGCCCCACCCAGTTATGGCACATGTGAGATGGTTGTCGACATTCAAACCGATATGCTTTAGCTTTTCAATATCATTTAACTTTTCCATGAATACACTTTTATGGTCTAGGATAATTCTTGCGACGGTTCCCGTAAAATTAGTCAACGATCCATAACAGAAATGCGTCCCCCTTTCAAATCTTTCGATCCTACGCGACGTGTATAGTAGAAATCACTCGTCTCACATACTCCACGTGTGATCAAGACTAATCAGTTCTCTTTTATCGTGGAATTTCTCATCCCTGATCCCACCATTGATAGAGAAGAGTAATGGAAAAAGGCCAAAAGGACCCCCAACCCCACCCCTCTTTCACTCAAGCATCAACATGTGTGCCAACTTCACCATCCCAAAATTAATTGTTCAAAATTGAGATTTCAAGAATGAGCAACATCACCATCACAATTAAGTTTTATTTATTTATTTTTTTTTTTTGGGGCTAAAGAAGTTTATAATGGTGTTGATCTTGAAGGACCACATATAATGTAACATTGTGTAGGTTTTCTTGGACCAACAACTTATAATGTGTGCACTTCGTTTCTTTATGTTGGCATGTCTACAGCTTTTATGTATGAGCCCACGTGCATTCATGTGACCATTATGAATAAAGTCATAGAACACAGTGTCTCCTACTATCATAATGGTTAGCAGCAACTCGAAAATAAAAGAACATAAAAGATGAACTTATTATCAACTGACGCACTAGAACAGCCGTGAAATTAAATATTCTCCAAACAAATAAAACATAAATAAATATATTTATGACTTTTGATATGATTACATACTTAGTATGACACGAGAACAAACAAAATGTAGCTTTTGGAAGTAACAGATAATACATTCTACCTCGTGTTATGCTGTGTCAAATTTATTGAAGCTCCGGTTCCATGGCCATCTCCCACAACCCAACCCAACCCAACCAAACCAATCCGACCCCTCAAAAGAAAATAAGACATAGAATGAATGTAGTAAATTTGAGGAAATCATGAGCAATTTGGTCATTTCAATTGGAGGTGAGCACTAGTGATCAACAAATTGAAAGGATATTTCTCCGTACTAGTCGTTGTCAGCACACATTGTACGTTAAGCCCTATAAAAATGATAAATTTTAAATAAAGTAATTCAATATATATTAACAGTCATATTAAAATCAACATTAAGTGCCTGTTTTAGCCCTATTTTTTTAAGAATGTATTTTGAAACGGTAGATTGATAGAAAATGTATGAGTTAAAAAATAACCAAAAATTTTGAAATTACGTGTAATATTATTTTATTGCAGAATGTATAATTGAAAAGAAGAGAGAAAAATACATGGAGCCCAAACTTGAGAAATATTTAAATGTTTCAATTATGACTTAATAATGAAATTGATTTTCAAAAAATAAAAATAAAATAAAATAAAAAGATATTGAATTTGACTACCCTGCCCGCAATATTGTCGGGTTCATGGGCTCAGCCTATAATTGAAAATAAGAGAGAAAAATACATGTAGCCCAAACATGAGAAATATTTAAATGTTTCACTTATGACTTAATAATGAAATTGATTTTCCAAAAATAAAAATAAAATAAAATAAAAAGATATTGGATTTGATACTCGGCCCACAATATTGTCGGGTTCATGGGCTCGGCCTATTCTCAAATGTGGAATTTGCATGGTTTCACTATATATTAAAAGAGGCAAAGTAAACGCTCTACGTGTCGCGATTTTCTATCGTTTTTTTTTCTTCGTCATCAACGTTTCCCTAACACACCACTCTGTCTTTATTCTTTCTCCATTTTTCCACTTAACCAACCATACTCCATTCCATTCGCCGACTGTAAGATTCCTCGTTTCTTCTTCTTCTATCCGTTGAATTTTTTTCTCACTGCGTTGTTCTCTGTGCTGTAATTTTATCAAGAAATTTTCGTTTGACCATACCAAGACCTTGTTTTTGCAGGGTTTGAAGTTTTCATTCTCTAAGGTCTGAGATTGAGATGATAATTTTTTACTATATTCTGATATGTTTGTTGTTTGTTTCATTGTTTTCATATATATATATATATATGTTTGTTAAGGTAATCAATAATTTTTTTTAAGTTTTTTTTATTTACATTATTACCAATAACAATATTTTTTTTCACTCACATTCTAAACTACATGTAAGTTTATTTCCTTATAGTTGGTTACTAGCTACATAAAATGTATTGTTCACATAATTCCT
>CAIGRB010104748.1:15740-36330 GCA_903798255.1 Fraxinus quadrangulata | reverse complement strand
TACTTTATCGATCCATTAATGGATTAAAGCAAGCCTCTAGGAGCGGGAATCTTCGCTTTTATGAGACAATCATAATGTTTGATTTTATCAAGAATGGAGAAAAATTGTGTTCATACAAGAAGATAAGTGGGAACATTGTCGCATTCCTTATTTTATATGTAGATGACATATTATTAGTGGAAAACGACATCTCAATGCTTCAATTGGTAAAATTGTGGTTGTTAAATAATTTCTCCATGAAATACATGGGAGAAGCAGATTATAGAGAAATTAAGATCTATAGAGATAGATCTAAAAGATTGCTTGGCTTATCCCAATCTTCGTGCATAGATAAAATCTTGAGAAGATTTAATATGAAAGAATCTAAAAGAGGATCGTGTCTCGTGTCACATTGGATTTATCTCTCAAAAGATATTTATCCCAAAACATGATGAAAGGAATCGCATGGATAAGATTCATTATGCATCGGCAATAGAATCTATCATGTATGGATGCAATGTACGAGACCAGATGTTTAATATATGCTCTAAGTGTTACAAGCAAGTTTCAAGCAAACCCTAGTGAGAAACAATGGGTAAAAGTTAATAACATTCTCAAGTACTTGAGAAGTACTAAAGATGTGTTCATAATATATGGAGGATATGAATTAAGAGTTCATGAATATAATGATGCTAGCTTCTAATCTGACAAAGTTGATAGCAAACCTCAATCCGGATATGAGTTTACTCTCAATAATGGAACGATTAGTTGGAAGAGTTCCAAACAATAGACAATTGTTGATTCAACAACGGAAGTCGAGTATATTGCTGTTTATGAAGTAGCAAAAGAAGTCTTATGGATCAAGAAGTTCATTAATGAACTTGAAGTTGTTTTTAGCAGTGTTGGTCCTATACTTCTGTATTGTGATAACAATGGAGCCATTGTGCATACTAAGGAATCAATGTCTTATCAACGATCCAAACATGTGCTGAGGCTGTATCATCTAATTAGGGATATTGTACAAAGAAATGACGTAAAGATAGAGCGAATTCCCACAGATGATAATATTGTAGATCCATTGACAAAGACGTAGCAATATAAACATGATCGTCATGTAAACGCTTATGGTATTAGATACATAAGTTATTTAATCTAGTGCAAGTAAGAGTTTGTAGCCCTAAATCCAATCGATTTAGGTTGTAAACACTTTTAATATGTTTAATACAATTTTTAGCAAGATCTATTATTTATTTAAATTACTTTTCTAAATAATTATATTAAATAATAGAGTCCATATATTTAAGTCTTTGCAATTTATTAATCACAAGAAGTTGTGATTGTGAGATACAAATTACAATATGACTGAATCTTAAATTATGTGTGATCGTAAATAATAATAAGATACGGATATCATTATTATGGATAGACCATTATGTGTGACATTTCTTACTTTCGAAGTAAGTTTGCTGATCTCACAAGTTAAAGTGTGGCGACACCTAAATAAACACGTGGATGTTATGTTATAGAACAAAATATTGGAGACTCGCTAGGGAGATTCCACATAGATAACTATCTGAGTATTGGTGGTTAATCTCTAACGTTCGATTGTGGGATTGATCCTTTGACTTGAGATTATCCGATCTACATTTCATTTAGTTAAGTTAATAATGAAATCTTTGGTCAATGTGAACTCATAAGTCGAAAAGGAGTTTTCGACTTACATTGATTTAATAGTGGGATGAAAGATATGATCAATAATTGAAATTAACACATTCATATCTCGTAATTGATCGAATCATATTGACAAATGGATTATAGTTTCACGGTAAACGAACAAGTTTGATTTTCTCATACCATTTGATTTTTCCGTCACATGTATTGTCCTGATATATTGCTATATGTCAATTCGGGATGACGAATGTGAATTAGTGATATATTAAAAATGTATTTTGATTTATCGATTTTGATTAGATCAAAATAATAATTTACGTCGTTAGACATTGTGATCGAGAATCTGATGGATCACACACAAAAAGAGAACCAGAAGAACGCGATTTGCCAATCAATTAATTAACAAGTGTTGTACAGTTAATTAATTGGTTGCAAGAACTTGAGTTAACTCAACATGGACATAAATTAATGGTTGCTGGATTTTAGTATTACAACCTTAAATCTAATGTTATAATTTGAAAGGAACGTATGTATATCACTTTTAATGTTCTCACATAAGGGTTATAGGTATGGAAATAAGTTTTAATAGGTTAGAAATTGATTTGTGGCATGATAATGTAAAGGAAACCAAAGACAGTCATAGTAAGCTACCTGATTCAATGTGTTGTAAAAAAGGACATAACTTAAAGCTGAAAATCATGTACTTGTGGTGAATTAATGGCATGGTTAGATTCATATATATGTTATATAAGTGTGGTAAAAGGTTGGGAATGAATGGATATAGTTAAGGGTGGGTCTGAAAAGAAGGTGGAAAGATAACTGGACAATGATAGAAAACTGAAAACAGATTCTGTCCAATTTGATAGTTGCATGGTTTCAACCTTTACATGTCCAATAATTACCTATAAAGCTTGGATAACTATTTCAGATAAATTTTAGGTCATTATGATACAATTACATGATGTTTACATGTATCTAAGTTGAAGAATGGTGGGAGTTATATAGCTATTTTAGAATGTATTTGGTAATTTGAAGTTATCGAAATCGTTTTGGCATTAATGGTCATACTATGGGATTGTGTACGTATTATGATTATCTAGTTGAGGTTTGTGATGGTAATACAGGTTGGTTGCAGACTTTAAGTAAAAGAAAAAAAAAAGACTTGACTTACACCCCCCATAGAGAACACAGATGCACAAAGGCGAAAGGTTAGTAAAAATCCATTCGCAACTACGATGTTAGAACATAATATTTGTGAAATATTTTCTATAGTAATGTTGAAATACCTACATAACTTTGATGAGGAGCTCATTGTATATCATATGATGGTTATGATCATTGAGTATGTGGTTTTGAAACATTTTATTGGTTTTGATTATGTCATTCACGAGTATTTTTTTTGTTCATGCTCAATATATGTTCATCTTTAAAAACTAGTATTCACGATATGATTGGAAATATGAATTTACCTTATAAAATGTTTTATTGACTACTACTAAGACACCGAGGTATGTGAAACATGCTTATGTGAAACATTTTGGCATTGAGGGTGAGACTTCTCAGGTGATTGCAAGGGTAAATTGGGGATGTGCCTTTGGTGATTACGGGATGATGGACCACTCGACTGTATCTTTGTGATATTATGATATTAGTGCCACGAGTGAGATACTTTTGGGGTGATCGTAGGGGCAATTAAAAGATATACCTCTAGTGGTCTCAATAGGATGGTCCACTTGACTGAGTCGGTATCATCTTGACTATTCAATTATTGATTATTGATATTAATTTTGATATTGTGTAGAGCTCTATATGATACATAGTATGTGTGTTAAAGGCCCAATGAAAGGAAAAGATTTCAAATGAAACTATTTCGAGTTAACTTTGACGAATATTTGAATATGATGCATTTTAGCATGATATTTTAAAGAAATGACATGTTGGCATATACAGCAAACCGTTCTTTTACCTTGAAGATTGCACATTTGTTGTCAACTGTGGAATCAAAATAGAAGATAAGTGCTATTAATGGTCTGACTATCCTCGTTACCTTACATTAAATGAAAACGTGACAATCATGTATATTATAGTTTTTCCAATTTTAGTTAAATAATTCTAAATCCCATGTGAACATGATAATTGCAGACAAAAATATCCTTACCATATGAGTTGAATATAAGAATGGTGTGGGTATTAAACGTTGTGCTTGATATGGTATCTGATCGACTGGTGCATCATTTCCAAGATTGGTTTTTCTAAGCCTCTTACCTTTGCTTGATGTTGACATTGCTTACATCACATGAAGTAATACTTGATGAGTCTTATTCAATTTGGATATCTATAACCAAAAAATGGAAAAATACCTTTGTTTTTCTTGAACTCGATTCCAACGGGCTTCTATTACGAAGTTTTTTAGGCGCTCTCTTCCTTTTTGAACATTTAAGTCTTGTACACTCCTATTGCCTTTGTCATTTGATGCTCTAGACTGAGAGCCCATTTACAAATTTTGATGGGACAAGAGATTACTTCCAGAATTCGAGTTCATAATCATTATCTCCTTAGATTGCACTTGAATCCAATCTACTATATGACGAGTTCGCTCTTCATCGTTTGCGACAATGTCTGTGAACGTAACAAAATCTTCACACATTTTGTTGTACCTCAACTGTCCATGAGTAAAAATCGTAGCTCCCTACAACCCTCGTGGGTGCTTTTCTAACACACTTCCTCCATCTTCGCAGTGATGTGATACCATTCCACATCAAGACTGAAATGACATGTCTGCATAGTATTCTCCTAAACTCGAGCAAGTGATAGTGTAATGGTGACCATTTCGTGCGGTTTTGAGGATAGTTGCAGATAATATAGCAATCCTCTAGTACCTTGTATGTCGTCCCCATACGTCCGTCCAATGCAAAAATGACATCGAAGTAAACTTTGCCAGTTGTCTCATCTTGAAATTCCCTGAACTTAGAAATCGTATAAACGGACTAAAATTGCTTTTCCATTTCATATTTCGTTGCACGAAGCACCATCTGTGAGTATGACTTGAACTATACTGGAACTCCTTCTCAACCTTGTTTCGTAGAGCTTGTTCATACTATTCAACAAACTGCTTGAACGAGATCTTAGAATGCACATACTCGTCAAAAAACACATTCATACTTTCATTGCATTGAGTTGTTGACATGCCTGCCCAAAAAGTAGTATTCAAATAGCATGGTACCCAACGACCTCTGTTGTCATACAAACCTGAACACAATTCATTGTCATATAAATTATAAGTATCAATCATCACTCTCCAACTTTCTTCAAATTCTTCAACAGACTAATCTATGGATAGAGGAAAAATAGAGCCCTTATAGACGTGATATCCAAACTTTTCTAGTAACTTCAATATGTGTCATAAACACCATTTATACTTCATGTTTGGAAACACAATCTGAATTGCATTTTGCATTGCCCTACCTTGATCGGTTATAATTCCATGGGAGATCGACCATGCATGCATTATAGCTATGTCTCGAACAACCACACAAATGTATCTGTATCCTTGTTCGATAGCAAACCACATCCAAGCAGCGTCGATTTTTCATGATGACTCACTCCAACAAAAGGGGAAAAAGGCATACCGTACTTATTAGTGAGGTAAGTAGTATCAAATGTCACTACATCCCCAAACTTCTTTTACGCTTGCCGACACCTATTATCTATCCGAAAAAGGTTTTTTAGCTATGACTCTTCGTCCAAATCCATACTAAAGAAAAAACCCGAGCATTATGCTTGCATTTGTGAAAAGTAGGCTTGTAGTGCTACTTCATCCATTTACCAAGTCTTATGGGCAAAGGATTGACCGCAGGAATGATTTCCACACACTACTTCGTGCACTTCCTGTAAAGCATAAAGTGTTTCATCTTCATTTAGACATCTTAACAAAAGGGCTTAATATCCTCGCTTGTAGAGGATATGAGGATATTGTCAACTAGTGTATACCTTGCCGATCTCAATCGGAGTCTTCTCGCTTCAATGGGATCTTCAGGACGTACTCCTGCCCTTAGGTAAAAGGTATTTCATCCAACCAGGTAAGCTTAGAGTCTACCATCATGGATATTGTTTTTATCCTTTCGATAGTGGGGTAAGGAATTATTCTTATAGGAACGTTATCAAACTCTTCTATTCCTTCGCTTGTGGCCAGCCGAGCTAAAGTGTCAGCATGACCATTTTGAGTTCGGGAATTTGTTTGACCTGGACTGTGATTTTTGAATTCCTTCCTTACAATTTGAAGATAGCCGTTCATCTTTTTTTTTCCTTTGTTTGGTAGGCCTCATTGATCTGGTTGACAACAGTTGTGAGTCACTGTAAACTATCAAGTTGGGAATTTTTAACTCTTTGGCCATCCTTAATCCAGCTATCATGCTTCATATTCGACTTCTTTGTTGGAGGCTTTGAAGTTAAATGGCAGGGCTTCTAATCAATACTACTCCTGCTCCTGATCGGGCTTCAATGGAGGAACTGTCCACGAAGAGTTCCCAAGGGACATTACGTGGGAGTTCTTCCAACGGGGCAATGCTGAACTTCGCAACAAAATTAGCAAGAGCATGACCTTTTACGAAGGTGCGGGGCTTGTATCTTATTTCAAACTATTCGAGCTCCATAGCCCATTTGACCATTCGTCCTGAGGTATTAGGTTTCTGAAAGGTTTGCTTCAATGAATAGTTACTTAAAATCTCAATGGGATATTCCAGAGAGTATGGTCTCAACTTCTTTGCTGCCATGATAAAAGCGTAGGCCAGTTTCTCTAGAAGGGAGTAACGAAGCTCGACTTCATGGAGGGCTTTAGTAACATAGTAAACGGGATGATGTATTCCTTCTTCTTTCCTAGCTAGGACAACATTGATTGTGTGTTCAAACACGGCAAGGAACATCAATAAAGTTTTGCCTGCTTTAGGTTTCAATAAGACGGGTGGTTGAGCTAGTTGTTTTTTTAGTTCATTGAAGGCAATTTTGCATTCGGGGGTCCATTCGAACGTCTACCCTCCTCGCAAGATATCGAAGAATGGTTTGCATCGATCGGTCAATTTTGACATAAAACGACTAAGGGCAACTATTCTTCGAGTTAGACTTAAACATCATTGGGCCTTGTTGTAGCTTTCATTTCAGTGATGGCCCATATTTTTTCGGGATTTGCTTCGACTCCACGACGATTTACCAAATAACTTAAGAATTTTCCAGAGCTTACACCGAAGGCACACTTGTGCGGGTTTAGCTTCATTTTGTATTTTCTCAGGATTTCAAACATTTCAACAAGGTGTTGTTGATAGTCTCTGGCATCCGCACTTTTGACTAGCATATCGTCAAGATACAAATCCATGATCTTTTTGATTTGTTTGGCAAACATGGAGTTCACCAAACATTGGTACGTGGCTTCGACATTCTTAAGACCAAAAGGCATCATCTCGTAACGGTAGGGACCTTGGTCTGTGATAAACGATGTGCTCCTGGTCTGGCTCATACATAGGGATTTGATTATATCTCGAGTATTTTTTTTCACGAAGACGAGGTCGACAACCCACTTAGAGTATTTGGCTTCGTGGATGAACCCATTGCAGAGTAACTTTTGCACCTCTTTGTTTAGGGCCTCATATCTCTCTGAATTTAAAGAAAGATGTCATTGTTGCTTGGTTAAATCGAAATGTCGACGTTTAGCCCGTGGCAAGTGTCTTTGGGGTTGATTCCTTCCTCGTCCTCGTGATTCCAAATAAAAAATCAAGATTCTGTTGGAGGGACCCTACTATATGACTTCGTGTCGATGACTGGAGTTCGTGGCCTATCTTGAGTTCCCTTAGTTGGGCACCTTGACTGACTACCACTTTATCCAATTCTTTTACGAGGTTCTCTATCCTTAATTCGTAGGCGTGGGTACAATAAGCCAAGGTCCAATCCGAGTATGTACACCATACATACACCTGGGAGAATGTATGTATCCTGCCTTACTAGGTAGATCTTCATCCAGCGTTTATCAGCAACTTCTCTATTTCTCTTAATCTCGCCTATGCCATGAGGTGTGGAAAATTTAAGTGAGTAAACCACATGGACACAACTGCTTTGAGGTTGAACAGCATGGGCTGCCCATAATGGCATCATAGGGTAAAGTGGAATCAAACACCATGAACTAAGCGTTCAACTTAGCTCAGAGTGGCGTTTAGTGAGGTATTCTTCCTCAATTCCTTTGTTTTTAGCTTCCAGATCAATAATGCGCTTCTTTAAGGAGCTCATTTCAGGTTCCACCTATTCCAATGGGCATTTCAAATTAAGCTCAGCGTGTTCGCTTCAGGGCATTAATGAGTGCTGAGAGCCTAATTTGTCAAACACACTGACAGCTTTTCTGGTGACTGGTCCCGTTGTTAGGGAAGGACTTCTGACCTCATCAATTCGGCTTTTCGAAGATTCTTTTCTCGAAAAGTGGAGGGCTCTCTTGGTATGAGGTCATCCGGTTCTTTCCCTAGTTGGGAATTCCACCTTGGTTACGGGCGAGGGACCGTAAGCCTGGTTTCGTTCCAATCTACGACTGTGTTTGTCAACATTTCAATAGCTTCTCTCATGATAGTCATTTGAGGATTGCCAGCTTTAGTTTGACCACGTCCCCTTCGAAAAATCTTATGGGCATGGGTTTGATTAGAATGAGTTTGTGATTGATTCCCCGATGCCTAACTGTGGCTCATTGCGGTATATTCTCATGGGTTGTATAGGGAAATATGACCTTCCTTCTAGCGCCAAACTATTGACGTCGAAATTATTTGGAACAATTTTCTTGCCAACTTTAAAGTAGAAAAATGTTTTTTCTCTTATGGTGGCCTTCAAATACAAGCGTTCAGTCCTATTCCTTATGGAAGGAGTGAAAATAGTAGTGTTTTTATTGTAGTGAGGTTGTTAAGGTTTCGCCCCTTCTGAAGGGGACCATCTCTCTATTTATAGGGAAAAATGACTTCTCATTGTCTAGACTTGTGTCTTATCAATCAAATTAGTTACAATGCCGAGCTTGGAGGTGTGTCAATGATCTTACCCTTGATTGGTTGATGAGGTCGACTCCCATCAAATCATCATGATGTCATTTCTTATTGTGTTGCCAGGAAATGATGAGTTGGTTATGAATAAGAAGTTATAGCAATAGAGAGGCACTAACGTCTTTCCCTCCAAGTGTTACTAGTTGATTGGGGGACTAGATGGTTTGATAGTGTGAAAGGAGTATGTAATCATTATGTCTCTTAGAATTACGGCGGTCATAGGTACGAGATGATCTTAGTGATCCGATCTGAATTTTATACGAGCTAGGTACTCATAATACACATCTCATAATACACATGTTTTGAATTAGGTCGGACTTCAAGTGCCAACAAGCATAAACTTGATCATAAAAATCAAAATAAAATAAATAAGCATAGTTCCTTATGTGCCTAACCCCAAATAGCAGAAGGTAAAGTAGTATCTTTGGACTCCATGCTTTTTTTGATATGAATGAATAGATAATGATTTTGGTAAATATATCTATACTTTACTTTATAGGTGGATTTATCTTATAATTTACTTTATAGGCACGATGATCATGTAAGGTGTCCGAGGTGCATCCCTATGAAAAATATAATTAGTAGTGACAAAATCAAATTTATGAATTAAGAGTTAAATATAAGGACAAATATTATAATTATATATAATAATCATGTAATGGAACACTACATGATGTTACACAAAAGTTGTGAACCCAATATAAATAACATAAGAGTAAACAAAAGGATAGTTGATAACTGATAACATCACCAGTATTTTTTAAGACTGAAAACCCCCCATCTAAGAAATATGAACTTCGATTCTCTGAATGGCAGTTTTCAGCTCCAGCTGAAGACTTCCCCTTTCTGGCAACAAAACTATATCTTTCCAAACAGAACCCGGCTGAGTTATATAGTCTGACTCTCTATAGAGTTCATATATGGTTTCTGCTTCGTCATTCAAATCGCTTACTGACACAAAACATTTCATTTCATCCGGATCAACTAATAGCTTACTGTTTCCATCTTTCCATGCTATCAACTGTAATAAATTAATTTCAACACAACCGTCATACAAAGTATATTGAATTACAGTGATGCAAGTTTAGCAACATGCATTACATTTTAGTTTGAACTTTTTGTCTAAACAAAAAGAGGATCGTAAGAGTGCTACGAGTTTTAAAGAAGGAAAATGTCCAAAATAGGTTAGTATATAGCAAAATAACGGAAGAAAAAAATCTCTGTTTTCCCCTTGTGTTCATAAAATGAATCACTTTGTTTAAATTTAATAAGTGAACCTTTAAATGAAAGTTCATATGCAATGATCTAGAATAAAATGAGATGTTGAAATACTGTCATAACAAGTGAAAATCTGAGAAAGGAAAGTAAATTATGTACACAGAAACTGAAGTTTACCATTGGAGGACCTCCTGGAGCATTTGTGCAATATAGCCTTGCATTATCAACAAGTTGACAGTATCTTGGAAATGCATTAGCAAATCTTTTGTGGGACTTCAACTGTGACTTTACCCTCACTGCCCTACCCATTTGGATTGCTCTTCTGCAGCGATTTAAAAAGGAAAAATAGAAAACTGATAAATGCGAGAAGTAAACAGAAATATTATTAGATTAAAGACTAAAAGATGTTAATAACATCCAGAGCATTCAATTGGCCTTATAATACTATTTTTGACATAAAAAATTGAACTGGTGAGAAACCATTAAACGTCTACTTGAATTTTGTATAGTACCTGATACCTCTAACAACAGCCAGATAGGCATCACAGAAAACTCCAACCAATTCTATCTTATATGGTTTTCTGATCTTAGCTTCTCCCTCTTCTCCTTCAATCTGCTCCCAGTAATTTTCAGTGACAGTACCATCCTCTGCAACCTGGTAACCCTCTCCCATGCGATACCGGTGTTTGTGTACATTTCTTGCCATGCAAATTGTCTGCTCAACAAACGGTATCCATGATAGGGTTCCGTCCATGATCACATCACGCCCTTCATTTAGTGCGGTTACCAAGAGTGATGATGCAGCATCAGTGGATGATTGGTGGACCTATTTAATGAAAAATATCAGTTCTGGGAAATCAAATACATGACATATCAGAGTATGCAGCATGGTATAGATACAAGAGAGGTAGAAAAACAAGAGGAACGGGGAAACGTAAACTTTAATCACTTTGTATTCAATTCAGTTCTCTGTTCGCAACGAAAACCCTAATCATATTTGTTTTTGAAAGCTCTAATAAGAAGAAAAATAATTGCACTCAAATCTAACAACTATTCATTTTTCAGCTAAAATAAGTTTTTGACTTGGAATGTCGTCCATTTTTTTCACCTAAAATAAGCAGTTTTTCAACATTTTACTTGTTTACACCATCATCATCCCAATAAGCAACACATTCACAAGTCACAAGCTATTGGCTTCTACAGTGCCGCATCAAGTGATTTCCTTTAGTTGTATTTTTTAACTCTCTAGTTCACTTGTCTTTCAGTCAACAACTTGTTAACTCGTGAAGACAGAAATTCATTGTGAATTTGAACTGAGTTGTGATTGCACTAAACATCGACCTAATTGAAGGTATCTTTGTGATGCATTCAAGTTGGTAAGGCTCCAAAGTACATTCAATTTCTCTTGATATATATATAAGGTAAAATTTTGAAGTAGACGAAACAATCACGTGGGTAGTTATTTAATGAAGAGAAAAATACCAATTCAGCAGTTTGAAGCATGTCTGGGTGATGACCCCTGGAGCTAAGAGCTCTATAGATGACATCCGTCTCTTTGAACGCATCTGCCTCCACTACCACTGCATTCGCTGCGGCTCCTGCCCAGAATGATCTGCCGAATCGCACATTCATTTCAAATTATCGATACTAGCTTCAATTTTGCTTTTGTCTTAATAACACAATAGTCTTCATTGGGACAATATTACAAACACTTTAAACTATTCTATTTTTCGATAAAATTTGCATAGATCAGTTATCCAAAAAGCACTAAAACAAATCAATTAATTCCATAAGATGATTGATTTATAAAATCCCACTTCTCTAATAGTAACATCAGTTGTCCAAACTCAAGTCAAATTAATTCCACAAAATTATCAATATCCAAAATCGCGTTTCTCTAACAGTTAACAGAATTAAAAGGGGTTGTTAATAATTACTCTTTCATAATGTCTTTGAGGACGGTGCTCTTGCCAGCACCCATTCCACCACCCATAAGGAGGAGCAGCGGACTTCTTTCACTGTGAGCAACTGGCACCATCACCTCCGATTGATTTAATTCTTCATTTGATGTGGTGCCAATGGCTTTCATCTCCTCCACCAGTGTAGAGAACATCCTTGTCAGTTTCAGGTTCTTGCTTATTTTCTCGAATCTCTGTTTCCTGTAATTCAAATGCATCTCAATTAACCAAAAATAGGAAAAAGGAAATGATCATCTTCCCCAGAAATCTCGCGTGTTCATCGAACATAAAATTAAATCTCTGGTAAAACCTATAGAGTGGCTTTTGGCGATTTTATAACAGTTTATAGTTGAAATGGTTTCCTTATGATTTGGCTTCAACGTTATGACTTGCTAGTTCACTAAAATAGTGATCAATACGAAACAAAAGTTCAACGTTGGGTTATTAATGTGAAAATAAATTGAAACAAATCCTAAAATTGATTATTAATTTAAAAGAGGTTAAAATCCAGTCACCGAATTAAAACCTGCCTGAAAAAAATTAAGACAGGGCAACTGCATGGCCTATTCAATTTGAATTAAAAATTGTCATATTGGAAGGTAATATAGGTAGTTGAAAAAGAAATAGAATATGTAATAAAGTTTTTTTTATACAGAAATGTGACTAGCAATGCCTCTTAACATATAAAGATTAGTAAAGTGAAACTCTTTTTTTTCATCTTGTAAATAATAATCGAAATGTAATCATGTGCTTGTTAAGTATACTATTTATAAGCTATAAATCCTACGAAATATGCAACCATAACCGAGGCTCGCACACAAGCCATCACGGGCATAAAATAGGACCAAGACTCTTGAGATTATGTTTCACCCAAGTTGGATCTTTTGTTTGACGAAGTGATCTTTCTAATGCAGAAGCTACAGAGCATACTGAATGAGTTCTGCTATGATCTAAACCCTTATTCCATTGTATTAATCTTATTTTAGTAGTTTTGAGGAAAGAAAGTGGTTGTATAGAAGTTCAGAATGAACATATTGAAAAAGGTTTTTTATTTCTAATTTATGATAATCTAACGAGGAAGACTCCTTTTAAAGGAAAGAAATCTTCCTTGTCCTTCAATAATTTACATCCAATGTGTCCACAAAGAGTATGAGACTTGACTTGTTCAAAAGCTATGAATTTGTTTTCTTACAAAGTGATAGACTTAGTACACCGATAATTTAAATGTACACACCCAAGGTACACAAGACCTAGTCTTTTTAAAAAGCATATTGGCACGATCGTACAATAGTACAGATTCGTACAGTAATAATACAAATTAACACCGTAGAAATAATATTCTTTATTACAAAACAACATATTACTATATTAAAGTGGGAATTTAAGAAGAACAAAGTTATGAGGATCCTAGATTTGCTTTCAGTGTTGGTTCTCCATTTGAGTCACATGGCAGTCCAAGATGGTACCACCAAGGGTCTTCTTCAAGTGCATAAGGGTCATGTGAGCCTTAAAAGAGATCTTCACTATCTTGAAGATAATTTTTTATATTTTTATTAGATTTCACCAACAGTGAACATATCTACAACCTTCCTTCATAACACTCCCTCTTAAAGAACAAAACCCTTCATTCTAAAGCAAATAACTCAATACTTAAATATAATCCCTAGTTATTAGAAAAATGGAGTTCAGACTAGAGGATTAGGGTTTCACCTGATCATCCTTTCTTTAACTTGTTTCACATCGAACCTGACCAATCTCCCTCTACCTTTTCAAAAGAACTAATATGTTTTTTATAGTATTTGCCAGAAAAGTATCGATTGCTATAAATTTTCAGGTGAATAAAGTGTTGTACTAGTTATCTACATTCAATTATCAGCCCAACATCATCTTAGAAAGTCACCAATATGCACGCAAATTTCTCGAATGATTTTATACACTTTCTCATTGAGCACAAGTGTTCAAAATATTTACTCTACTATTTAAAATTTTGAGGAATTCATTTTATTCCAAAGGCAAGGTATTTCACAAAATCAAAAGCATATGACCACTTTTCACACGTTAAGCAGAAATCAACTCGAAAATTCCTCCATAAATTTTGCTAGACACAGAGGATGATGCTCAATGGAAACAATTTTCCCACTATTATGTCATAAGAATTCAAGAAGGCATTGATGCTTATATGGAAAACATTAGCAAACCCAAAAATTTAAGTTGGTCATTCCCCCAAATTTGTATAATGATGATTATTTTCAACGGTCTTTGTGACAGCTCTATATTGGAAGACCCACACAGAGCCTTAGAATTACTTGCAAATACTCATAACCCCTAAAGGAATAGCGTGTAGAGAACAGATGTTGGAAATTCACAAAATAAATATGGTTTTTGGAGAGAGCATGGTATTGGTCCAGAAATTATTTTCAAGATACATAATATCCTTTTCAAGAGTCATAGGACCATTATGCACTTGAAGAAGATTCTCGGTGGTACCATCATGACTGCCATGTAACTTAGATGGAGAACTAGAACCGAAAGCAAATTCAGGAACCCCGTGACTTTACTGTTCGTAAATTCACAATTTAATAGAATAATATGTCGTTTTATAATAAGAAAGATTTATTCTACAATGTCAGCTTGTATTATTGTTGTATGAGTTTTTATTATTGTACGATTATGTTAGTATGCTTTTAAAAAGATTAGGTCGCATGCACCTCGTGCACACTATCTTTAGATTATTGATGCACTGAGTCGTCACTTTGTAAAAAGTAGATTCCCCGTTTTTAAATAACTCAAGTCTTGTGCTCCTCATGGGCATAGAAGATGTAAATTATTTAAGTGTGCAAGGACGATTTGTTCCCTTTGAAAGGAAACTACCTCCTTTTCATAAAATCATCAAAAATCAAAAATTAAAATTTTTCTTCAATATGTTCTATTTGAACTTCTAAACAATCACTTTTTTCCTCAAAACTTCTAAAGTAAGATTAATACATTGGGATAAGAGTTTAGATCATAACAAAATTGATTAAATATGCTTTACAGTTGTCTTCGTAAATGATCCTCTGCATCATAAAAGATTAATCTACTGAACAAAAGATTCAACTTGGATTACCCATAATCATAAGAGTTCAGACCCTTTTTATGCCCGTGTTAGCTTGTGAATGGGCTAAGAATATCTCGATTATGGTTGCACACCCATGATGTCATTCAAGTTTTTAAAGATTACGCTAATAGTCATTAAGTCGAAAAAATTAACATTAAACCCTATTTGGCGTTTTCAGTGCAACATGGCACCAAACGGTATTATTTATTACACCAAGTCAACATAATTGAAAAATTAGGCATTGGAAAATAGATACATTAGCATAAGTGAGTATCACTTTAAAATTTTATTGGTTAATGGTGAATGGATAAATTATCTATTTTTCATTTATTCTTTTTGTAGAAGTAATTATTCAAAAGATAATGTTATGTCCACGTCTCCCAGCTGGAAGGATTAATTTAATTCCAATAATTTGTGTCACAGTATACCCATACTTTTCCACTACTACATTAATAATGGCCCATTTACAATACTCACCTTGTAGCTGCCATTACTAAATCCTTGAGCTTTTTCTGATCAGAGTTCACACTTAATACCTGCAAAATATAATTGAAGAAGGAATAGATTATCCACAAATAATCCGTTACATTTCATTTTCACAGTAGCTCGGCAATAGGGGCGAAATTTTTTTAAGTTTCTTTTGACAATTGTTATTTGAAAACTCCCTCTTTTTTTAAGTATTTATTTTTAATAACTTACCAAAAAATATTCTACACCTAAATTTAAAATTTTTACCAATTTTTTAACCACACATCCCCTAAAAGATTTATTCAAAACATTATTTTTTTCAAATAACAATTGTCAAACAGGGGTAAAATAATTGATGACAGATAGCACCGTGCTTTCAAGTCCCTATTTGGCCCACATTCTTAATCATTTTTTTATCAAAATCCGCTAATAATCCAATCTTATCGAAATCGAATAGGAGCCAAGTACCCCTCATCGATTTCCATGTATTTTGAGAGGGATGCAAGTGATGAGAACAAGTACCTGAGTTATCGTGAGAGGAGCTTGACTCCAATGAAAGGCAAAATATCCAAGGATGCATCTCTCAAATTCCTCCACCAATTTCAAATAAAATTCTTCAGCATTTGCTTCTTTCGCCAAATATTCATATATTTTATCATCACATCCTTCAGATCTTTTCAAGTATTCATAAGCCAATTTCATCACCGCTGGACAATCACTTTCATCCTTAAATCCCCGCTGCCTAGCTGCATAAAAAGTTTCCTTGTAAAACTTCTGCTCTTTTTTCTTGACATAAAATNAAGTATTCATAAGCCAATTTCATCACCGCTGGACATTCACTTTCATCCTTAAATCCCAGCTGCCTTGCTGCATAAAATGTTTCCTTGTAAAACTTCTGCTCTTTTTTCTTGACAAAAAATGGTCGAAGAAACTTACCAACATAATGCGAAAATCTTTCAATTTTCCCGACACGACTCGACTCGGTTCGATCCAAAAACGGAGCAAGATTGTTCTCTTTCGACGTGGATTTAGACTTCCGGTGGCTGTAATGCCTAACCCCGGCCGAGATAATTCCGAAGGAGGCTGCAGCCACGATGTGTGCCAAAATGACCTTAACGATGCCATCTAAACAAGATCCAAATGGGATTAGCATGCAAGGAGAAAGAAAGAGGACAAACAAGGGTGGGTGTGGTGTGGTGAGGGCTTACCTTTCAGCATGACTGATAAGTTAAGAGGGAAGCAAAGTGTGGTTAGGAGTTGAAAATGAACTCAATTAAAGAACAACGCTGGGCTGCCACTCCCAGACAGCCGCGTGTCTCGCCAACGAGGTTTTGATACCATCTGTCAAGCGTGTCCCAATGTCAATTAAAGGGTTAAATTTTTGATAAAATAGTTTAATTGCAAGAAGAACATTTGGTTGGATTTGACATCTACCTTAGGGCTCGGGAGAATTTTTTTTCTTTCTTTCTTAATAAATATGGGTATCGTGTGGATCCCACAGACAATATCAACAAAAGTGTCAATTTTTTTCTGATAAAATGGTTGCTCAATTAATAGGCACCGAGTTCATTAACATATGCTTCTGTTTGGTCTTGTTTTAATGAGATTTGGAATATAATGTATTTTAAAATAGTGATTTTTCACAGAATGCATGGTTAAAAAAAATTAATTTACAAATAATATTATTGTTTCGTGTGGAAATCGAGTCTCACTAACAAGTAAAAGAAGGTTCAGAGGATCGTGTAAAGAAGAACAATATCTCGAGACAAAATTTCAATGAGAGGTGCTTTATTTATGAAGATTACAATTTGCAAGAAACGAAATGCCTCCAAATGGCACAAGTACACTGAATTTGTAAAGTAATTGAAAGTTAACAAGAAGAAAGAAATGAAATTACATAATTCTCTGTTTGAGAGTCATTTGATCTTTTTTTCTTCTATGTTCTATTTTCTCTTTTATACTCATTTGACAATTTTTCTTGTAAAATCGTTTGAAAACTACTCATCGCCCTGTTACCCACTTTCTCTATAATGGATGACTTGTCAAGAACTACCATCTTTAACTGTTGCCATTACCCCTATCATTTAACTGCTTGCAATCGAGATTCTTGGATTGTGGAATATGATAAGGTTACTCATTAACTGTTTTAGTAACCGTTGCTTTAAATACCAAGAAGAAAACATACTCGCCCAGATCTTGAGCGACTCGTAAGCTTGAGCGATGGTGGGCCTCCGCTACATAACTCCGTCTTGGGTCGTCTTGGGTATTTACATGGTCTCGTTTGGGCCTGTCCTTTGAATTTCCTAACTGGGCTTCATTCGTTGAACCATTTAATTGGACCTCATTTTTGTATGTCAACAATCCCCCCAATATGACAAAATTAATATTAATTATTAATCTTATGTCATATTCATCCTTTGTATTTTCCCGTGATACTTGAAATCCAAAAAGGGCGGAGAATCCAAATCATTATTTCGTTTGGCAATGACCTTCTACGTCCCGAAAAGAGCAATATCATGCAACTCATCTAAACCAAAGAACAAGCCACTTTATAGCGCCATTATACCCATATTCTCAATGACCTTCTACGTCCCGAAAAATGCAATATCATGCAACTCATCTAAACCAAAGAACAAGCCACTTTATCGCGCCATTATACCCACATTCTCCGTTGCCACGTTTCTTTTTACCTATAAAGATCGTTGTCCATCTTCTTGCTTACTCTCAAAACCCTCGAGAAGATTATAATTTGTAGCAGATGGCGACTTCAAAGAGCTCTTTAGACAACTCCCTTAGTTTTGAAGATTTCCAAAAGCTTCTCACCAAACCGTATATAAATCCAGCTTTCCTTTCACCGGCCAATCCTGATCTCCACGAGTTCTACCTGAGCCCATCATTTAATGACGCTGATTCTGTTGGGCAAGCAGCGGTGGGCCAATTGTTCTCTTGCACTCAAGATCCTCATTTTCTGAACCTTTTTTCCGCTAAAGCCCAATTTTTGATAGCCCTACCAAGGCAATTTTTGATCGTACTGGGATTTCTGATTTATTAGAAATCGCTCTCCGTCCCCCAATCTATGATCCTGTGTTTTTCTCTATTACTTTAAGCTTTTGGTCTTCTAAATATAATACTTTCATCTTCCCACTTGACCCAATGTCCATTACTCTGAGGGATGTTGGAGCTTTAGTTAATCTTCCGCCTCTGGACGACACCATTTCTCCTGTCATTTTGGTTACTGCTGCTACCCCCAAAATTTGATAAGAGATACACTGATTCTTATTCAGGCATGCAAGAACTTTATAATAATTCTAGTGCTGAACCTACCCATTCTGAGTGTGTTGCCTTTCTTCAAGTTAGGCTTTGTAAATATATTCTTTGTGTACCCAGCATTAAACCTTCTATGACTTATTTGCCCATAGCGCATGGTAGATATCTAAATCTTTGTTCATTATTCTTAGCTGCCTTTTATAGAGGCATGACTTCCCTTCAATTCCAATTGAGGAATGACGCATCTCCTACTACTAGCGGGCCTCTTTGGTTTGCTCAATTGTGGTTGAGAGCATATTTTCCATAGCTTGGTGCTTCATCAGCTCCTCCTAGGTTAGTCCATTGTTACGTGCTAGTCATCAACCAATTGAGCCCTGTTAATATATCCAATAGGGACATTTCACATTCTTTTATAACTTCAATCTCTACATTTTTTCCTCTCTCTTTTCACTCAGTTTCGATTTATGAGTACCTTTTTGCCCGTTTGGGCTCAATATTTGATTAGGAAAGAGTTGTTCCATGACATCTTAACTGGAACAAATGCTAAGGCAGGGGTTGAGATATATGCTCCCCAATTTGTTGCCTGTCAACTTGGTTTTGGCCAAACGTAGCATGTTCCTCCTTGTTTTTCTAAGAGTCTGATAGAACATTTTCAACCATCAATAAAACAGAGGCACAGGCCATTGATGCTCGTAATACCCTTTTGACAAATGGTTTCTCCTTAGCCCCTTTTAACCCCACTTTTGTCATTCACACTCTCTTTGAACAACTTTAGCCGTATGTGAAGCGTAGGTTGTTTCCAACTGATGCTATCCGTGCTTTCCACTTGCTAGAGAGGCTAGAGACTTCTTCCATTTCTCCTATTCCTGTCATTCCCATATCTATCAGGAATCGTATTCCTCCTTCGAAATCCCCACCTGCTCGTGTTAAACACCCGTAGAAAATCCTACTCCATCTAGTCTGCCACCTGCTCAAACTAGAATAGCTAAAGGTGTTTTCAGTCGTAAACGACCAGCTTCAGTTTCGTCAAGTTTGCCCTATGATGACGACGCTGATGATGATGATGATGATGCCCCCCGTCGTCAGGAGAAAGGTATTTGAGTTTGTTTATTCATGAAAAAAAATTTATGTATTAATGTTTTACCTGACTTTTTCAAAAAATCTCAACTTTTCCGTTGAAGACTCCACCTTTACCGATTTTTGTTCCACCGCCTTCCACCAAAACTTCTTCATCTAAGTCATCTGACTAAGGGACTTTACCTAAGGAGAAGCTCATAATCCAAGAGTCTTTGATTGCACAACCAATTGGAGAATTTTTACCTTTCTAGGGAGCTAACCCCCACGTATTGTACCGAAAGGTCATACATATTTCATGGTCTTTTCCCTTTTTTGTGTTATTGGCCTTTAACTCATTATCACTTGATTCTTGCAGAGATATCCATAGATCTGCCCGTTGTAGAAGAGTCTGCTCGTTCAGATAAAGGGAAATCCCCACAAGTAGTTGGATCAACCATTGATGTGCCCCAATTTTCCAAAGGTACTTATGAGATAGCCTTTGTTTTACCTTTCATCTTCACTTCTTTCACTATAATGAAAATGTTAAATTCTTGCATTTTTCTTTACAGGACGTTGATGTCATTTTACTCTCTCTCCATTCAGGATTTATTTACTTCTTGGGAACAAGTAAGGGCAAGCGTTACTTTTCGTTCCTCTTCAGCCAGTCGTCCTTTTACTGATCTGCTGCATTCTCAGAGGAAAATATAAACATTCTCAAGCAATCAGTACTTGAATATGTTTCCTTCATGGATATGGATATCATCAATGTCCGTGCTTCTAAGATAAGTTTGAGCTTTTAAGTGCAGAAATGGCTC
>CAIGRB010104748.1:0-13621 GCA_903798255.1 Fraxinus quadrangulata | reverse complement strand
CATTAAAGTACATAATGTTCAGGTCGATTCTTTCCAGAAGGATTGAAAAATGGGCGCTGCTATTGTCTGAGTTCGAAGTCAAATTTATTTCACAAAAAGCCATCAAAAGACAATCTTTAGCAGATTTCCTTGCTGATCATCAAATTTCAGTGGAATGGGTACTACAAAAAGACCTTCCGAATGAAGAAGTTCTATTTACTAAAAGTATACCATCATGAAGGTTGTACTTCGATGCGGCTGCCCGAAGTTATGTTGTTGGAGCAAGAGTCGTCTTTGTCACTCTCCATGATCTTATTATGCCGCACTCTTTTGCCTTAACAGCGAAATGTTCAAACAACGTGGTGGAATATTAAGCCATTATCATTGGCTTGTAGATAGCGTTAGATATGGACATCCATCAACTGGAAGTCTTTGGAGATTCTAAATTGATAATCAACCAACTTTTAGTCGAGTACGAAGTCTGTAATTCAGACTTGAAGCCATATCATGAATATGCATCAACGTTTATGAAACGATTTGATTTGTTAAAAATCAAATTCATAACCAGGAGTGAAAATAGGAAAGCTAATGCCTTAGTAATTTGGCCGCTGTTTTAGCCAGGATGGATGAAGATTTCTCTTACTCCATTTCAATTGTTTAAAGATGGATGCTTCCGTCATTATTACCGAGTGGTATGAAAGAAAACAACAGTGTCGAAGTAATCAAAGATGAGAAAGAAGAAGATTGGAGACAACTGATAATCGATTTCCTTCAACATCAAAAGCTACCAGACAATCCACGACGAAAAATCGAAATCAAGAGGTGTGCATCCCGCTTTGTCTTTTATAAATGAACGCTTTATCGATGATCATTTGATATAGTTTTCATTCGATGCTTAAGTAATGATGAAGCAACACATGTCATGGAAGAAGCCTGCTCTGGAATCTGTGGTGCTCATCAGTCCGGACCCAAGTTCCATTTTCGAATAAAGAGGATGGTGTACTACTGGTCGACTATAGTACAAGACTCCATGAATTATGCAAAGAAATATGAAATTTGCCAAGTTCATGCAAATTTCATCCAGCAACCTCCGAAACCATTACATCCGACAGTAGTTTCATGGCCATTTGATGTATGTGGTCTTGATGTAATTGGACCCATAACTCCAAAGTCTTCAGCTGGACATTCATACATCCTTGCCGAGATCGATTACTTCTCTAAGTAGGTTGAAGCAATAACATTGAAAAAAGTAAAGAAAGAAAATGTTGCGGACTTCATTCGTATCCAGATTATTTATCGATATGGGGTCCCACGATATATCATTACTGACAATGAAAAGCTCTTCTGCAATAGCCACATGAACAATTTATGTGCAAAATTTGAATTTTAACACTACAACTCATCCATGTACAATGCAGCAGCTAATGGTTTAGCAGAGGCATTCAACAAAACTCTATACAGTCTACTAAAAAATATTGTCTCCAAATCAAAAAGAGATTGACATGAAAGAATTGGTGAAATCTTATGGACTTATCGGACTCCAACACAAGCCACTCCTTACGCCTTAGTGTATGGAGTAGAAGCTGTACTTCCTTTGGAGTGTCAAATCTCGTCACTTCGAATTGCCAGCCAAGAAGGTTTGACAATAGAGGAAAATGACTGTCTTCGATTGGAAGAGCTAGAAACTTTGGATAAGAAGAGATTAGAGGCACAAATGTACCTGGAATGTTATCAAGCTCGAATGGCAAGGTCCTTCAATAAGAAGGTGCAACCAAGATTATTTCAAGTTGAAGATTTGGTACTTTCCGTACGCAGACCAATCATAATCACAAGAAAAATAGGGGGCAAGTTCCAACCTAAATGGGATGGTCCATTTGTTGTTACTCATGCATTCACAAATGGAGCATACAAGATCATCGACAAAGATGGACTACAAATCGGACCTATCAATGGAAAATCTCTAAAGCGTTTTTACACTTGAAGTTTTTTATTTTTATAAATTTTTCATTGTAATAAAATGTAATACTCCTAGCTCGTAAGAGGATAAACTGTGAACAACCCTCAAACAAACAAAAAAAATTATGTTTTTGTAATGAATTACGTTGGACTTGATTTCGTTTAGGTACGTAGGTAGATTGAATAAATTATAAATTCAAGTTCAATCGCAACTAATAAATTCATTCAATTTGTTACTATTTTCTGCAGTAAAAAAAATACACAAGAAACAACAAAAAGAAAAGTTCATCATAAAAAGAAAAAGAACGATGACAAATCAAAATTCATATGATTTTAAAGAAGATTTGAAAGTCTCGACTTTGTCACTCACCATTGATCACTTGTAGGAAACTATCTTCAATGGTCTTTCTTCTCTTGTCAATGGATGCTGTGCTAGAGACATCTCTGGTCTGTAATTCTTCTAATGTGGCCTTTGTAGTTCCAATCATACTCTTTTGTTCCTGATGAATTTGAAGTTCATTACAGAGTTTGTCCAGCTCGGAAGTTAGTTGACTAATTTTATCTTCTAATGAAGCACACATGAATTCCTTCGCTTCCAGCTGAATATTCAAAAGCTAAAACTGCTCAGTCTTTTCTTCGGTAGTTGGACACTCTAAGTGTTGCTTTCTTTCAGATAAATATATATCAACTTCTTTAAGAAACATGTCCATGCGTTTCATCAAAGGTGTTGGATCTGTGCACAATGAGCTGGCAATCACGTTTTGAAGAATTACATTATTTTCGTCCCACCAATATCAAATGTTGGAAAACCTATGCTTCAGGACGTCTCTAAAATACTTTTGAAGATAATTAGTCATGGCTTCTTGCAAAATAACTTTCAAGTAAGGAGACTCTTGAGTTATCCCAGGCGGGGGACCAGTTATGAAAGAATAGATTGGAGTTACTCGATGATTATTTGTTTCTAAAGGCGAGATGTTAACTAAAGCTATAGAAAGTGGAGCAGCTGAAACTTCTTGATTGATCTCTGAAACGTTAGCTCTTACGATCTCAGAATTCACTTCATCTTCATGTTGGAAATCATCTAAGTTGAACACCGAAATACCTTCATTAATGGTACTCGGGTATTTATAAGGTGGGCCGTTAAAATCATGAGTACCACTTATTTCTTGAAGTGCACCAATTCTCCCATCATCCTCGCCAGTCTGATATTCCAAAGAGTTTGGATTAATAGAGAAATTCAATTCTCCAGGAACACTTGGAAGAAAGTCAACAAAAAAGGCAGTAAATTTTTTAAATTCGTTTATTGTCTAAATCATGAGCCTCCTAAATATGTAAATGGTCTCCAAACACAAAGTGTCTTAGACGGTTGAAGGAGCCAGTCCATCGTCCCAAACACAAAGTGCCTTGGACGGTCGAAGGAGCAAGTCCTTGGTCCTAAAAATAAAGTGCCTTGCACAGTCGAATGAGCAGGTCCTTGATCCTAAACATAAAGTGTCTAGGACGGTCGAAGGGGCCGGTCATTGTCTAAAAAATAAAGTATCTTGGACAGTCGAATGAGAAGGTCCTTGGTCCCAAACACAAAGTGTCTTGGATGGTCGAAGGAACCGATCCTTGGTCATAAACACAAAGTGCCTTGAACGGTCGAAAGAGCATATCCTTGGTCCCAAGCACTTTACTTGGTCCCAAACACAAAGTGTCTTGGATGGTCGAAGGAACCGATCCTTGGTCATAAACACAAAGTGCCTTGAACGGTCGAAAGAGCATATCCTTGGTCCCAAACACAAAGTGCCTTGGACGGTCGAAGGAGCCGGTCCTTGGTCCCAAAAATAAAGTGCCTTGGATGGTCGAATTAGCCGGTCCTTGGTCCCAAACACAAAGTGCATTGGACGGTCGAAGGAATAGGTCATTGATCCCAAACACAAAGTGCCTTAGACAGTCAAAGAAGCAGGTCTTTAGTCCCAAACATAATGTGTCTTGGACGGTCGAAGGAACGTGTCATTGGTCTTCAATACAAAGTGTCTTGGATGATGAAAATAGGGCAGCCATTGGTCTTCAATGTGAATGAAAAAGGTTTATAGATATTTTCTGAACTCGTAAAAATAATCGCAACACAAAATTTTACTCTACGCCCAGAAAAATCTCAAACCTCAAAATCTTTGACTTGTTCCAAAAGTTGAATCCTGAAAATAAAAACGAAGAATGTTAATTCCAATCTAAAAAAAAAAACCGAATTACTATTCACGTGAACAGTGTATGACACTATTCACGTGAATAGTGTCACATACTGTTAATGCAAAAAAAAAGTGACAGGAGAGAGAGAGAGAGAGAGAGAGAGAGAGAGAGAGAGAGAAGAGAAGAGAAGAGAAAGAGAAAGAGAAGAAAAAGAGAGAAGAGAGAGAGAGAAAAAAAAAATCATAATTTTTCTTACCTTTATCTGTAAATTTGATATTTTATTTCAAAATTTTATAATTGGTTCCTATAAATAGGTAAGTATCAGGTTTCACTTAAACCCAACTTACCATAAAACATAAAAAATCTGTTTAAAATCAAATAAATAAATAATCGAATAACAGTTACGTTAAAAAAACAAATAAATAAATCATATCGAAAATCAAGATTTATTAATTTATTTATTTCATAATAAATAAATAAATCTTGAGTGGGAATTTGTAGACGTAAAAAAATAATAAATAAAATAAAAAATAATGGGTTGGTCGATTTAAATAATTAATTCAATTAAATCTACTAAATTAAAACCTACTAAAGCCTATGAAATTTTAAAAGCCCAACCCACTATTATAAAATCCACAATTATTCAATTATAATTATTATAATTGAATTAATTAAGTGGTTACCAAAATTGGTCACGAATTTCTCCTATAAATATGGCCAAAGGTTCAAGGAAGAAAAAAGGGGGAGAAAAGAAAAGAAGACGTGAGTGCAGAAGAAAATCACAAAGTGCTGAAAAAATCTCCTCAACTACAAGTCCAACATACACTAAGAAGATTAAAGTCTTCTTCAAATCAAGCAAACTCAAGAAGATCAAAGTTTTCTTCAAATTAAATCAAGATCAAGCCCAAGTTTCGAAGTGCAAATTCAAGCTCCGAAATTCAAGTGTCGAACAAGTCAAGCCATCGACAAATCAAATTCTAAAAAAATCTTGAAGCTAAGGATTCAAGCCACGTAGCTCCTCGTCTTCAAACATCCAGATCATTAATCAGAGATTCTGTAATTTTGCAATTACAAGAAGATTCATATCCGTTTGTATTTATCAAAAATACAACTTGTAACGATTTCTGTACTTTAATACCCGAAATTCGTCGTACAACAACATAATTGACGTTTTCTTTAATCGTCAATACTCCCAAAAAAATTTAATTGTTAACTTTTTGTCATATTCATGCACATTTCCCCTTGTGGAATCTTTACACGAAATGAAACTTTTGGTATTTCGACTTTTCTCTCCAAGATTTGGACCTTCAATTTCGGTTATTATGCATGTATATGGTCATTTGCATTCGGTCCCTTCGCCTTCAAACTTCTATAAAGTTGCATATTTGTTACACATTAGTCATCTTCATCCTCATTCTCCACAAAACCAATCTGTTGCCATCATCTGACATTCAAATGATCGACTTTCTATATCCAAAAGATCAATTATTTCTCTTTTCTACATAAATGAATCATTTAATCTTTTTCCAAATTTCACCATCTATCTTGATATTTTCTTTGGTGTGGGAGATATAGAAAACATTTCTTTGGTCAATGAAGGTCTTTTCAGCACCCTTTCCATTTATGATCTCCAGGGGGAGTTCTTACTGTGAAACAATTCTTTGCTGAGAGTGCCTTTTTGACCATTTGCCTATCATTGTAGAGATACATTTAGGAAGACAATGAATGCCAATTTACCCTTTTCTGTAGTAGTTGATAGAAGAACAATGATAGCCTGCTTCCAACTGCGGCTTATAGAACATTTGTATTTTGTACCTCTTGGTTTGTAAAGAATATTTGATAATGAAAAATTCTATTTGAACGTACTTCGCTCTTATTTTATTTGTCCAACTCACTTTATTTATTTTAACGACGTGGTGTGTGTCCAGCATCTTGATTTTATTTATGCGTAGAATTTTCTTCTATTTGTTCACTTTCACATTTGGAAGGAACATATTTTTTTAAATATTTACTATTAATAAACCTCATATGCTTCGTGTCATCTAAATCTTCCAAATGGTAAGCTCCATTAGGCAATACGCTTTTCACTTTATATGGTCATTCCCAATTGGGTGACTATTTACTATACTTTGAATCTTTGCTATCCAAATGAAGTATTATCTTCAAAACCAAATCACCCAAGTTAAAGACTTGGCTATAACTTTTTTATTATAGAACTTAGCCATTTTTCATTTTTGAACCTGCAATTTATCTAGGACGTCCAACTTTAACTCGTCCAATTCAAATAAATTTTGGGCTAGTGATTCTGCATACTCGCCATCACTTAAGTTATTTTGTAAGCCTACTCTAATCCTGCACATTGATTTCCATAGACAACACAGCCTCTTGTCCATAAGTTAGTTGAAAAGGAGTTACTTTGGTACTTAAACGTGGTGACGTCTTGTAAGCCCATAAATCTTTACTTAAACATTTATGTCAATTTCTGTTATTTTTATTTATCATTTTCCTTATGATATTTTTTAGAATCTTATTAAAAGATTCTGCATGTCCATTAGATCGAGTGTAATAAGGCGTGGAGTTTATTAGCTTAACTCTAAACTTGCTCAAGAATTCCTTCACTTGATCTCAATTTAAAGAAGTTCCGTGATCTATCATTAGAGTTTGTGGTATCCCAAATCTATAAATAATGTGGTTACGAATAAAGTCTATAATATTTTTCTGAGAAATCTCTTTTAAAGGTATTACTTCTACCCATTTAGTAAAGAAATATGTTGCAATTATTATAAATGTATGTTGCTTGGACGACGGGGGATAAATCTTCCCTATCAAATCTATCGTCCAACTTTTAAACGGTCAATGTTTAATAATGAGTGTCATTTCTTTTGTTGCTCTTTGTATTGGACCATACTTTTGGCATACTAAACAACTTTTTGCGTACTGAATGCATGATTATCCCGTTTTGGGCCAAAAGTATCCACTTCTAACAATTAACCATCTCATTCTTTGGCCAGCCTGATGGGCTCCACATATCCCTTCATGTACTTCAGCCATGATTGTTTTGGCCTCTTGTGAACTCACACATTTCAATACCACATCATCTGAGTGTTTCTTGAATAGCTCTTCATCTATCAGTATGTAATTTATTGAGCGTAACTTCATTTTCCTATTACTCTCTTTGTCAGGTTTTTTCAAAAATCTTTTTATTTCTGCCCTCCAATCTATTGTATCTCCATTTTGTATGTAATGAATATCAATCATTCTCGCCCTCAGTTGTACTACAGGCAATATTACTCGATATTCACAAGTGGATTCCAAATTTAGCACATTTGAATAACCCGAAGCCATTTGGGCTATTTCGTTTGCTAAATCGTTATACATCCTGTTAACATATTGAAGCACCACTTGATCAAATTCTTCTAATAATTCTTGGACGATTTCATATTGATTGATGACAAAATCACTTTGACATTTAAAATCACCAATCACTTGGCAAATTACTAATTGGGAATTGCCCATAATAATTACATTCTTTATTCACAACACTATTAACAGCTCTAACCCTACAATCAATACTTCGTATTCAGTTTGATTATTGGTACACATTCTATCCAAAGTGAAAGCATAATAAATCCCTAAAAGATTTATTAAAACTATTCGTACCCCTATATCTCCAAATGTTTTTGATCCGTCAAAGTATAAAACCCAAGGTTTTAATTCAAAAGAACCAATTTCCAATTCAGTTTCTTTAGGCATGTCCAGACATGGATGATCGGTTAAAAAGTTAGCCAACGCTTGATTTTTAACTGCCTTTTGGGATATATATTGTATTTCAAACTTCGATAATACCAAAGTCCAAAGACCTATCCTTTGGTGTAAAATAAGGCGAGAAAACATATATTTAACTAAATTTATTTTAAAAACTAAATAAACAGTTACATGCCGTAAATAAGCCCTTAGTCTTGTACATATGAAATATAAAGCAAGACACAACTTTTCAATAGCAGAGTAATTACATTCACATTTCGTTAACAGTCTACTCAAATAATAAATTGTCATTTCTTCACTAAATTAGTCTTCTTGTGCGACCATTCCGGCTATCGAATCTTGTTCAGCCGATATGTGTACTTTCATTGGCCGTTCTTGGACAGGTGATACTAACACTGGTGGACTTGACAAATATGTCTTTAGGCTATCAAAAGCCTTTTGATGTTCTTCTTTCCATACAAATTCATCCTGATTTTTCAGCTTTAAAAGAGGCGAAAAAACTTTCGTTCGCCTTGCACAATTAGAGATAAAACGTCTCAAAAAGTTTACTTGGCCTAAAAACCTTTGCAATTCTTTCTTGTTATCAGGTGGTTTAGCCTCTAAAATGGTCTTCGCTTTATTTTTATCAAGTTCAATTCATCTTTTGTGCACTAGAAAACCAAAAAAATTCCTTACATTAACACCAAATGCACATTTTAAAGGATTCAATTTTAGTTTGTATTACCTCATTCGGTTAAATGAGCGTTTTAATTGTTTAAAATGGTGTTCCTCTTTAATAGATTTGACCACTATATCATCTATATACACTTCAACAAATTTGCCTATTATGTCGTGAAAAATTAAGTTCGTTGCCCTTTGATAAGTTGCCCTACATTTTTCAGGCTGAAAGGCATAACTACCCATTTAAAGCATCCTAAAGCCCCAGGGAACCTAAATGCAGTTTTATGTACATATTCTTCAGCTATGTAACTTTGGTTATACCCTGAATATCCGTCCATAAAAGAATACATTACATGTCTGACAATTGAATCTACTAAAGAATCCACCGTAGGCATTGGATATCCATCTTTGGGCATTGCTAACTTTAAATTTCTAAAATCTATGCACACCCTAATACTACAATTCTTTTTTAACACCGGCATAATATTAGATTACCACTCAAAATATATGACTGTTCTAATAAAACCAGCCTCTAATAATCGTTGTATTTCTTTCTTTACCTCAGGCCATTAGAGGCAAAACACCTACGAGGGTATTTATGAGGTTTAAACTTTGGCTTAATTGGTAACCCATATTCTACCAAACTTTTATTTAAATCAGGCATGTGTTCATATTTCCAAACAAAACAATCATTGTATTCCTTTAATAAAGCGATTAATTTATTACTTACCTCTTGACTAAGCATCTGGCTGACAAATGTTGGGCAATCTTCCTATTCGTCGCAAATATTCACCTTTATCAAAGGGTCTTGTGATTGGGCCTGCCCAGGCTTTGTGATCTTCATTACTTCATCGTCTAGGTTCCTTGTAAGTATTTCCTTTTCTAAGCAATCCACTTTGTTAACTTCTCGGTCAATATGCTGCTCCAATTTGAACACTGCTAATTTGTTTCTCAACGTCTTTAATGTTGCTTCTTCTTTTGTCTTCTTTTTACATTCCTTATTGAAAGTCATTAATTTGGCTTTGAAGGCCTGAATATCGGCCATATTTTCTTGTTGCTGACAACTCATTAGAATTTTTTGATTATCTTTTTGCCAATTACAGATTCTTCAAGGGCTACTATGTTTGGCCTCATTTGATTGAACATTTCAGTAAGTGTATTTACTAAAAATGGCTCTTCGCTCTGTACGACAATTTGAGTTTCTTCCGCATCTTGAACTATCCTGATAGGTCCATAATTTCCTTCGTACATGAACCTTTCTACTGTGTTTACTTCTGTGATAAAAGGGTCTATAGTTTGCTTGCACCACTTCTATTTCACCTTTGTCGTTCCAGAAAATCAGGCATTGGTAGAGCGATGAAGGTATACAATGACTCCCGTGAATCCAATCTCTACCTAGCAGCACATTCTAACTAGTAGGACCATCTATCACAAATAAGACTGTGGTCTTTTCTATACTCTATCACAATCTGAACTACCTCTCAAAAGGTAGTTTCCCATAGAATGACATACCCTGTCCTCCACCGGACTGGAAATTTGAAATAATATTTGGACGATGGTGCTATTTCCATGTTCCTGATCTTTCCATATTTTTATTCACTCCCTTGCATCTAACACACAAGATACCTTCGTCTTTTCTATACTCCATTCCTTTGATAAGTTCAAAAACACTGGGATGTGACTCAGAATCTTCTTCTCCATCATCTACGACCAACTTAAATTTTGACAATTTGTCACCATATTCATCCCCACTAGCTTTTGGGAAAGGATTTTCATCCACTGCCATTTTCTTCTTAGCTTCAAATGTGATTCGCTATAACTCAATGGCATCCTGTAACACATAACGAAAAATCAGACAATTATTAGTCATATGTGACCATGCATTGTGCCATTTACAATATTTTTCGGTCTAACAATTTATGCTTGTCACTCAATTTTATGTGTTTATCCTTATACAATTTATCGAATATAAGGTCAGCTTTGGTCACATCAAATGAGAATATCCTAACCTTTTTGTTTTCATTTTTTATAGGCTCATTCTTGCCCGATGTTCTAAATTCGATCGTTATAGGACAAGCATATGCATCTCCCTTAATCAATTCGGCCAAACATATTTTCGTCTGATCGTAATATTCGTCATTAATAGCATGAACATCAAAATTTGGGTCTCTATAATAAGTCAATTTGCTAGATTCTTTCATTTGTTCTTCTTCTCTTATTAAACGTTCATATCTAATCACGTTAGTACTCAATTGAAAAAGGTAAGAAAATTCTCTGTCTTGGAATTTCTTTTTTAAATCAAAACTCAAACAACTTTGAGCGATTTTAACGAATTCCTTTTTGGGCAGAGGTACAAAACACTTGCTCATAGCCGTCTTAAACTTCTGAAGGAAACTTTTTGCCCATTCGTTTGACATTTGACGTAAATTCACCAAGTCGGCCAAAGTAACTTCGGATTTAGTTTTGTAAAACTGAGGGTGAAACAATTGTTTTAGTTGTTGCCATGTTTGGACAGAATTTGCTGCCAATTAATGAACCATGAAAAGGCTACTCTTGTTAATGAATTAGGGAATAGTCTCATTTTGTGATAGTCAGTTAATTCCCCACATTACAGTATGAATCGCCCTATATGTTCCAGAGTAGAAACTTCTCCCAAACCGATAAATAATGAAAACTCTAGTACTTTGTACCCTATAGGCCACTGATATGATTGATCTATCCAATTAGGATATGGCTTTGTGTAAATCAACCTAATAAAATGACGTATTCCAAAAGCCATTTGATCTTGTACTATTTTCATAATTTGATTCATCAACACAACATTGGGATCATATGGAACTCCTATAGGTTGATTTACTGGTGGAATTACTTGAGACCTAATGTTTGGTCCTTGGTTTGTGGCAAAAACGCCATTATTTAAACCATTATTACCGTTAGCCTAAGCATTTTCGCCATCATTAAGACGCAGAATGTTCTGTCCATTGTTTTGGACATTGCCTATTGCATTTGTGTTGCCCCCCCAGGTTTGACACTCCATTACCACTGTTCAAATTTGCCATTCCACTACCTTCATCTGGTTTGAAGTAGATGGTCCAAAGGTGGTTCTATTCCTTGATTCGGACATAGGATAGGGAATTATGTCCCACAATGGTCATAGCTTGAAAGTGATTCCCTATACTTGGCATAACTGGTTGACAAATTTGGCCCACTAACTTATTCGGGATTTCATTCAAAGTGTTTAGTTGTTTGGCCATGTTGTGATAGTGTACATTTTTATTTTGAGTAAACCTTTCCATATTATGAACATTTTGTAAATTTACCTGTTCAATGACATCTTATGTGAGTTCACCAAGTAATGCACGCATGGTTCGATGACTCAATTCTCTCATTGGCTCGAACAACTTTGACTTTGTTTCTCTGTTCGTGGAGTACTTTACTGCTTCTCATATCGTTCGATCACATACTGGACTATTCGTTGGCTTGCTGGCTTCTTATCAGAGTTTTTATGAGGCATATTGCATTACTTTTTATATCTTCAAACACCAAATGTCCCACTGGGCGTACCAAATTGTTTCGCGTGGAAATCGAGCCTCCCTAACAAGTAAAAGAAAGTTCAGACGATTGTGTAAGAAACAACAACCTCTCTAGACAAAGTCCCAACGATGGGTGCTTTATTTATGAAAATTACAATTTGCAAGAAGCGAAATGCCTCCAAAGGGCACAAGCATACTGAATTTGCAAAGTAATTGAAAGTTAACAAGAAAAAAGAAATGAAATTACATAATTCTCTGTTTGAGAGTTATTTGATCTTTTTTTTCCTTTTATATTCTCTTTTTTCTTTTATACTCCTTTGACAGTTTTTCTTGTAAAATCATTTGAAAACTCCCATCGCCCTGTAACTACCCACTTTCTCCATAATGGATGACTTGTTAAGAAACTACCATCTTTAACTGCTGCCATTACTCCCATCATTTAACTGCTTGCAACCAATATTCTTAGATTATGGTGATAAGATTACCCATTAACTGTTTCAATAACCGTTGTTACAAATACCAAGAAGACACCATACTCGCCCCAGATCTTGGGCGACTTGCAGATTTGAGCAATGGTGGGCCTCCACTACATAATTCCATCTTGAGTTTTTATATGGTCTCGTTTGGGTCTATCCTTCGAATTTCCTAACTGAGCTTCATTTTTTGGACTATTTAATTGGGCCTCATTTTTGTATGTCAACAATTATTTTATTAAAAAAATATGTAATTGAAGAGAAGAAAAAAATATATTAAAATTTTAACGTGACAAACAAGCGCTGTATATTCAAGGGATATATACATAAACAAATGATTCATGTGCTGAGCATCAAGCCATCAACGATTTCACTTTCGGAAATACTGAGGAAATGAGAGACCACTTTGTACTTAAAAAATGAGTAAATTTCAATTAGGTCCCTTACATCAATGATTGTGATGCATGACCCAACCTCATTTGTGATACTCAAGCCCCTAATCTTTTAAATATTAGTGAGTGTGGCATCCTCATGACGGAACTGTCTGCTTAACTTATAAAATGATTAATGTATCCCTTTTTAAATTAAAAAGAAAAGAAAGTATGAAAAAAAATACCATAAAAGAGGTAACAGCTACATCGAAGAGGAATAAAGTCATCAAATGAATCTCCTTGTCACTCCATAGTTGACTGGAGTTTTCTACAGGAAAGAATATGTTTCTCCCAAAACTCCGCCTCCAATTGGATTTTTTAGGAGAGAAAAAGATTATCCCGTTTATCAATAGAGGATTAATCAATTGTCACATTGATGACAGATTCACAAAAATAAAAACAAAACTAATTTGGATTTGGATCCTCTCCACCATCTAGTAGTGGCAGAGGTTACCGGAAAAAATGCACTTTAAGATTTTGGTTATGTTGGTGTTTTGGGGAAAGGGCGAAGAAATAATGCCCGATGAAATTTGTATTGGTAGATGAAGTGTTTTTTGTTATATTTATGTACATATATATATTAGGGGTGAGAGTTAAGTTTGTGTTTTACATACGTTCACGAGACAATGCTCGCATGACTTTGAAAGGTTGA
>CAIGRB010104727.1:0-18372 GCA_903798255.1 Fraxinus quadrangulata | reverse complement strand
TTGAATGCATGACAAATACAATATTATAAAATTCTTTATCATTACATACAAAAATCATACCTGTTTTGAATCATATTATCTAAGGACCCGACAAACGTTTACATATGACAAATACGATGTACAATTCATTATCATGATTATAAGCAAAAATTATCTAGGCGTCGTGAATCATACATTTCTAAGAACCCCAACCACTTTATAATTATGACAAATATGATATAAAAACCATTACCATAACAAAAAAATTATACATGTGTTATGAATCGTATTTTTCTAAGAACACGATGCGCAAATACAGAAATAAAACCATCAAAGAGAAAGGAAAGCATGGGTACCATGTTGTCTTCCAGAAAAATGTAGAAAGAGCTTCAAAACAATAAGGAATGGAGAAAAGAAAGAGAGACGGCATAACGAGGAGGACGAATCCAACAGAGAAAAGAAGTCTGGCTGTTTCAAAATATGGAGAATATGAGAATTTTTAAGGAGAAAATAAGGGTTAAGAATTGTCTATCCAATTTCAATTCCTTAATTTTGTGGAATTAAGGGTCATGTGCGGACAAGTGAGAAAAGGAATTGCTAAGAACATTTTTTCTATTAAACAAGCTAAAAAGAGAAAAATGTAGGATAATTTCCATCTTCCATAAAAAATTTTGGCCTATCAAACAAGGCCTTAGTTTTTCTTACTCTCAGGTGATTTCTTGTGCAAAATAAGAAGAGAAAAAGGAAGGCATGGAGAAGATATGAAAATTTGTTGCACTGATTGTGTGGATGAAGTGAAGTTGCGTATGGAAATGGAGAAAACTGTAGTGAAGGTGATCGTCGCGAGAAAATGAATGAATTAAAAAATAAAAAAAGGTTGACGATAGGAGCTACTGACACGTGTCATGCAATGTTATACTGCAACAATCGTCACCACCATAATCGCCATTGTCCACCATCAACCATCACCCCTGAACTTTAGCACCACCACAATAGACGCCACACACCAAAACCACCATAAAAAACCACAAAAATCTAACATTACCACCATCAATACCACCCCCTACACAAACACCAAAATGAAGAAATCAAACCAATGATATGAAATTTCAGATCTAGTTTCTTTTAGAAAGTAGTGGCCGAAAGTTTTGTAATATAGATCTAGATGTTCATTTTTTGAAATGATAGCACTACATGAACAGGGATAGGTACCCCGCCTATAGGGGGTGCCACATCGCCCCCTTGTTTGAACAGGGCTGTGTGGCCTTGTCAAACACTATTATCCTTTTTGAAATAAGTACTTAATAATTAATAGGATGGAGGAGAGAAGTGGTATTTCTTCATAATTTCCACCAACATTGTCATCTCCATCTCGTTGGAACTTGGGGGTCCAAGAGATGGGTCCAACAATGTGTTGGGCCGCTTTTGTTTGTCATTGCATGCATGGGCGGATGGAAGGGTGGGCTTGGGCTTAGACCCATTCATTTTTTGAAGGTATTTTTATTTCTACGCGCCAATTCAGTATAGTTTTTTTTGTCCCCCTTAAATCTGCCCCCATCTACATATATTTTTGTGTGCGTATTAAATATTTATGGAATTCTATTCTTTTGGTAGTAAGTGCGAATTTTGAAACTTAGAGGGTACGTAGCGTAATTAGCACTATTCGTAGTACCTTTGGCCCAATCAAATCCCATTTGAGCCCAAATGCTTTAATCAGATTTCTATATTTCCAGGCAAACCTTGAGTTCATTAACTCTTAACTCGTATAAATACATTATAAATGGATGAGTTTTGAAATCACAGCACACTTCTTTGAATGAAAGGCACAATTACTTAACATTGCCTAATCCAGCTAATGCCAAATAAGAAATGACCAAACATAGCTGTTTTGATCCAATTACTTGTATGATCAATTCTTGAAACAATTTCGTTACGTTACCCCAGTTGTCTGTCTGCCTAATGTCACACGACATATCTTTGTTTTTCCTTGGATGTTTTTGCATGGAAGAAAAGGGTTTTTCTTCGGGGAGGTGATAAAGAGAGAAAGTTATTGTCCCCCACCCCTTTGTAGTTTCTGGTTTATGAACCTAATGCTCTCTCGTAACCATTATAAAGAACTTTAAAATCTTCATTTTTTCTTATTAGAGCTTTCACTCAGACTTTGAAGGATCAACGTTAAAGATGTCAGTGAGTTTCTCTTTCTTAACTTCTTTTCCCTCAAAAAATTTGTGAATAATGATATATATAGGCAGGAGAATTTGAGAACGCCGTATTGAGCCTCCCCTGTGGTTCCGTCTTAAAAAATTAACGATCTTATAAAGAGTACACATTTATTATTATTTTTTAATTATGAGACTTTCGATTTTATCTTACATGTGGGATATTGTAGATGGTGGAGGTGAGTGTTCCAAACTTGGATTGTGAAGGATGTGTTTCGAAGCTTAGAAAAGCTCTATTCAAGGTCGAAGGCGAGTTTTTGCTATTTCTTTTGAAACAAAGATTTGGATAGAATCACATCGTTCTTTTGAATAGAAGCTATAATATTTTTCAAATTTTGACTTGTTATCATTTTACTAACACTAATCCAGGAGTGAAGGAGGTAGATATTGAGATGGAAATACAAAAAATTACAGTGACAGGCTACGGTTTAGAGAAAAAGAAGGTGTTAAAGGCAATTAAAAGAGCAGGAAAAACCGCAGAGCCATGGCCATATCCATATCCAGGATACTCATATTTTGATCATCTTTACGACACTTCAAGAAATGTAGATGATCAAAGTATAAATACCTTAGTTCAAACTCCTGATGCTGATTACTCACTTGTTGTGGCTTCCCTATTCAGTGATGATAATCCACATGCATGCACCATTATGTGATCATGCTTTAATATAAAACTCTTTTTCGTCTTATGTTTACGGCATGTTTAGTAAGGTGAATTCGATTGTAATATGCCGTTATGAAAATGAACAAAAAGTATAGTATTTCTAGTATATACTTGAGACAACGATGGACCAAACAAAGTGGTATATAAGGATTGGCGTAGGTAATCTTAAATTTATTGAAATTAAGCTTTGGTTTGCTGTTGTTTTTAGTTATTTTTTATAAAAGCATATTTTACTTTACTTGATCGATATATATATATCACCATGATGATGTCCATGGAATCATGGATTAGCGTGCAATATAAAACTTTAAGGTTACGTTTAGTTAGTATCTCGTATTATAGTATAGTAATATATTTAGATACTCTTTATATACACTTTTTTTTTTGACTGGTGTACACAAACATTTATATATTAAAAAGAACTCATTGGCTCAAGCTCTTATATTTTGATTATTGTTATCATATTTAAGAAATAATAAATTTCACCAGAAGTATATAATTAAACGGACATACCAATCTCAATCAAAGCGAAATTAAACCACTATAATCAAAACATCCTAAATTTACGTTGAACAATTGCGTCCACAAAAGATCTAGTCTGGCTAGCTAGTATACAAAACATTTCATAGTTTGATTTGACGTGGTTCGTGTAAGCTAGTCACGATTATAATTATGAGTTAATGTAGTATTGCTAAATGTCCTCATTCACGCTAAATTTTATTAGACACGGTCAATTTATCAACATCATAATTACACGACTAAATTATTAGTGATATCTACTTTACATATTCACTCTCATATCTTGAACCCAACAACTTTCAATCTTAAGCACTACAACAAGTGGTTCATAATTTAACATGATATCATACAATGTTTAAGGTTGTTAACTTCGTCCATGTAAAAAATGTTCAACATATATACTAGAGGCATTTTTAATAATTAGTTAAAGTTGAATGTGTATTGCATGTTATTCTGAAATACTTTGTAAGTGAAGTAAAAGTAATATTTGATACCAATTTGCTATAAATGAACAACATTTTTATACTGCAAATGAGCAATATTTTTATACTGCAAATGAATGATATTTAATAAATTCATCTGCAATAACTATATTTATATAGATCAAGATTCGCAAAAATACTTTCTACAATTTTAGTGAGATTACTCAAAAAGTAGTCTCAACCCTTGTTGTGCATGGGCCCTGTACTTACATGACGTCGAGTGGCGCCCCTTTCATATAGCACGGTTGAAATTTGATACATTTTGAATTGAACAATTTCATTAAAATATTGAGACAAAAGAATTCACATTTCAATCAAATCTTCCCTCAATGACATGACGTCCAACTTATTTTTATTGTTTATATATTTCCTCCACCCTTGAAATGGAGGTTGAGTTGACCATTATGCCCTTGTAATTGAAGGCCACGCGTTTTCCCATTCAACAGTACATAGGGGCTCATTCGTTCATTTGCGTCTAGTGGTTGCTGAGCTTGTATTCAAAATTTCAAAGTGGACAAAGAGTGTATAATTCATTCAACGTTGAACACAACTGAAATTTGATACATTTTGAATTAAATAATTTCATTAAAATATTCAAACAAAAGAACTCACATTTCAATCACATCTTACATCAGAAATGTGCCACTTATTTTTATTGTTTCTATATTTCCTCTTCACCATTGAAATGGAGGTTGAGTTGACTATTATGCCCTTGTAATTGAAGGCCACACATTTTCCCATTCAACAGTACATAGGGGCTCATTCGTCCATTTATGTCTAGTGGTTGCTGAGCTTGTAATCAAAATTTCAAAGTGGACAATAAGTGACGAGTATGATAGTATAATTTATTCAACGTTGGGATCCACAATCAATCCCAAAATTTAGATGTGGGAGAAGTCTTAATTTTTACATAGTCGTAGCACAATTGAAATTTGATATATTTTGAATTGAATAATTTCATTAAAATATTCAGACAAAAGAACTCACATTTCAATCACATCTTACATCAGCAACGTGCCACTTATTTTTATTGTTTATATATTTCCTCTTCACCCTTGAAATGGAGGTTGAGTTGACCATTATGCCCTTGTAATTGAAGGCCATGCATATTCCCATTCAACAGTACATAGGGGCTGATTCGTCCATTTGTGTGTAGTGGTTGGTGAGCTTGTATTCAAAATTTCAACATGGACAATAAGTGGCGAGTACGATAGTATAAATTATTCAACATTGGGGTCCACAATCAATCCCCAAAATTTAGACTTGGGCGAAGTCTCAATTTTTACAAAGTCGGTCACCCTCTTTTGTCTCTTAATCATGTTAATTTGTTTGGTTTAAATATAGAAATCAAAGAAAACGTCGAAAAAAGCAAAAGATGTCTCAACTCACATGGGCAATTTGAGTGTGTCACACGAGGTGCATTTTTTAGTATGTTTCTTTGCAGAAATTTTGCTTTAAATAATTTGAAAGTCTTCACAAGTAAGTGACGACGGGGTCATTTTTTAATATTATACATCTTAGAAATTATGCTATAAATGAACGCACAACAATTTATATAACTTACTAGCCGCTAATGTACGTTGAATGCCATAAATCAACACCGCCGCGCCTGCCAACTAATCTCCAATCCTCCGCCGCCATCCAGTTTTTCCTCCTCCACCAGATCTCTTAAAATCTGAAACTTACTGAATTTTTGGAATTTTGTTACGACTCACAGCTTGCGAGGTACATCTTCACTGCTCTTCAACAGTTCTCCACGTATGACCCTTCCTCTCTATTTCTAAATCTTTTTTTTGTTATTTAGACTATGGTTAACGTTAAATTTTTAGTAGATTTTAATAGAAGTTGATAAAATGTATAGTTGAAAATTTATTAGATCCAGAAAATATGTGGTTCAAATTAATTTTGATTTTGACTTAGATTCTATATTTTAAACCATACCAAACGGGAGCTCATTATAATTATTTTATCTTTTGGCTATTAGTGACATTAAATCCTTGTTTGATATTCATTTTTTTGTTTAAAATTATTTTTAATTGCAGGTTTAACTCATAAATGTTTTAAAAATAAATTTCATTAACTTTTATCAAAATATTTTAAGAATTTAGTTTTTAGCTAAATCAAACAAGACTAAGATATATAAATTTAGAGCGAAGAAAAAATAGTCTAATTAAAATTTGAACTTGGTTGGAATATATGGCTTAGCTTTTTCTTCTTGGGTTTATAAAAAAGTTAGGGTTGATCCTTCCTCTTGATTAGGACTGTTGGCATAGAACATCTTTTGTGATATAAGTTCATCGGAAAAAAATTAAATTTCAACCTAACATAACTTTCTAGCTCCGCCTTTGGTTGCAGATCTTCTTTTCTCATTCTATCATACTCACGACTACCAGTTTTACTGGTTTTTGCTATTTTGTTTTTTAACTGGTCATCAAATATTACATTCTAGCTAAACTATGTTGTTCGAAATTTTGTTATGACGCTTGTTTCTATATATGAACAATGTGAATCTAGCTAGGATGGACTTTGTCTCGACAGCTGAAGTTTGTGATGCAAGTCCACAGCTTATCGCGAGTGGTGAGCTCCGGGCACTCCAGCCAGTTTTCCAGATATATGGAAGGCGCCCAGTGTTTTGTGGACCAATAGTTACCCTGAAAGTGTTTGAAGACAATGTTTTGGTTCGTGATTTTTTGGAAGAGAAAGGTAATGGAAGAGTTCTGGTTGTTGATGGGGGAGGTAGTTTGAGATGTGCAATATTGGGTGGTAATCCTGTGGTGCAAGCTCAGAACAATGGATGGGCAGGCATAGTAGTGAACGGGTGTTTAAGGGATGTAGACGAAATAAATGGTTGTGACATTGGGGTGAGAGCTCTGGCTTCACATCCAATGAAAGCTAATAAGAGGGGAATCGGCGGAGACAAGCACGTACCTGTCACTATAGCTGGGACTAGAATTTGTGACGGAGAATGGCTTTATGCAGATGCCGATGGGATTCTAATTTCCAAAATCGAGTTGTCTGTTTAAGAACACATAAATTTGTACTAAACTGCTTTGATTGCTGCCTTTGTATTCTATTTTATTTTTGTGCTTTGAATTGGTTTTTTATGGATTTGATTGACTGTGTCTTCTTCTCTTTTTGGTTCTCTCTAGCTAATTTTTTTTCTTTCTTGATTTTTATATTTCTTTTAATTTCAAAAAATAAGAGAAATTTTTTGTCTTTGGCATTGCAAGGACACCCGCCCTTGTTAAAAGAGGCAAGCACATCGAGTTGGTGAGAATCTTAGCTTTCGTGTAAATTTTTTCATTTTTTATATCTTTGTCTTCCTAACAAAAATTATTAATTTTAATTATAAAATGTTAATTAATTAAAGACCGTCTCTTTAAATTATATTTCCTGAAAAATGTGGTTTTGATTTTCTCTATATATTTTGGTCGTAGTGCTTAAATTTCCTCCTCTTCTAGAGTAAAACTTGGTCATATATGCACATGTGGTAGGAACATTCACTCAACTATAACAAGTCATTAGTTTTTTAATTGAATAATGCTATTTATTTCCAACAAAGAAATCTTTGTGGCATATGACATATTATGAAATTACAAAACCAATCAAATGTATGGATATGAGATACAATTTATTTGTCTTGTAAATATCATTTGGTGATTATTCTAATAAAAATGAACTCTCTTTCACTTTTTACTAGATTCAATTTTTAATCCAAAATCTTCTCATTCTTTTTTCTTTTTATTAGTTTTCTAGTCTAGTCTAGTCAATATAAATAACCCGTTAGGTTAAATTTAAAAGTTACTTATTTAAAAAAAGTAAGTTAAAATTTACTTTTTTATATAAAAGTAATTGCATTCATTAAAATAGAAACTTTTATGTCACAAATTTTTTCCCACTTCTCCTAATTCATTTGCATTTTAGGGTAATTTTTGACCACTTTCGCGGTTAGTCAAACTACTCATGTGAAATGATAAAACGAAAGGAAGGAAAAAAAAAAGAAAGGAAAAGTGTACAACTACCAACCCACGAGATAAAAAGCTAAATACGGTGGAAAAAAGGACACGAATTCCGAAAATACCTGTTACACGTAGACAACAATCGTGTTCGAATCATCATAAAATCCGTGGCTGCTAACCCAAATTCAATAAACAATATCATCATCAAACGGTCTAAAAATCATCAGCAAATTACATACAATAACATCAAAGGACCCCATATTAAATTTATTAGAAAATTGATGTTTTCTTTTATTTTCTAGAAGACACACTATAACCTTGTTTAAAGATATCGAGAAAGAAGAAAGGGAAGAGAGGAAAAATGGCGATTGGAGTAAAGGCATTAGGTTTCTCTTTTGTGGCTCACTTCCTGGGCATCGCTGGTGCGGTTATGGTGCTTGTTTGGTGTATAGGCTTCAGGGGTGGTTTAGCATGGGAAGCTTCAAATAAAAGTCTCATCTTTAATGTAAGCTCATCTTCATCTGTGTGTGCATAATATCTAGGAAAACCAGCAGTTTTAACTGCTGATGCATGCCTCTTTTATGTCGTACAATGGTACGTAGCACCACTAGTTCTTGGAGACAATCAGGGAGTGGATTCCATGGCCAGATAAACCTATATATGTTCAGTCATTTTATCAATATAGAAAATTTTGAGGTTACGTTTCTCTGCATTCTAAGAAAACCTAGAAAAAATAATTTGTCCTGCGTGTGAGCGTGTGCGTGTGTACTGATGACTAGGATTCTCAAACTTAGGTAAGACTTCAATCTTGTCACTAGAGACTAGAGCTAGGCGCCTTGCCCTTCTAGAAATCTACTAGTTGGTTCCTCATCGATGTATCCAATTAATAGTTTGGTTTGCAACCAAAGAAATTTGGAATTATATTAGATAGATAAGATTACCAAGAACCCTTTTAAGTTTACACGAAGCAGAGTGGCCATGAAGTCTTTGTTTGGTATATCTTTTCAAAAAATAGGGAAAAAATATTTGAACTTGTCATTGTCGAGTTTTTTCCACGAGGTAGAAATATCCAAGTAGAAGAATTTATAGATTTATTGCTAATTCATGTGGCATCCGACTATTTGATTTTGAATTTTATTTTTCTGTCGAAAAGAATTTCCAATATGAAAACAAAAGCTAATACCTTAAGTGAATCGGCTCAGATCGAGATAGGAAAAAAGAGATTGGATGGTGGGCTTAACAGTCGCCCACAGATGGAAGGGGTTCAATATATTGGTTGAAGGGATTGATACATTCACACCGTGCAAGGACGAACTCAAGATGTGTGAAATACTGAAATTTTTTAATTTTTGGTGGTTCGATTTCTTTGCTAATATTGTCTATATATAGTTTTCTATGCACTCTATATCAAGGCACGTGTCTCTTAGATTTTGCCCCATAAAATGTTCTCCTTTTCGAAAAATAACATAACCTTCCTAAAAGAAAGTGTATGTAATATTAGACTCAACTCTTCATTATGTACATTACACCTTCTTTGTGTTTAACAAAATCCATGCCTAAACCTTGTGTTTATTTTAATAATTTCATTCGTTTAATTTTGTCCTTGTGAATATCGAAACTTATTCTTTTCTTCTACCTCCAGATTCATCCGGTTCTCATGCTTATAGGGTTGATTATCATTGGAGGTCAAGGTAATTGAAGTATGTTTTTATATAGCGTAAATAAGAGATGGACCGTACAATATTATATATACACGAGTCAATGGTCAATACAGTATATCGAACTTGCTCAAAATGTATAACTCTGAGAAGCTTGATGTTCTCTCTCTCATTTTTTTTTTTTTTCCAACTGCAGCCATTATGAGTTACAAATCCCTCCCATTGAATAAGCCAGAGAAGAAACTAATCCATTTAGTTTTGCATGCTATTGCTCTCATACTTGGGATTATTGGAATATACACCGCATTCAAATATCACAATGAAAGCAATATTGCCAATTTATATAGTTTACACTCCTGGCTTGGAATTGGTGTTATCATTCTCTATGGCATTCAGGTAATGTTTCCATCTCTAAAATTACACTAATTTTGTTTGCAAACTGAATTTACACATTTGATATTTCTTTTAGCAATTTTCTTATTTGGGTTTAGCCTCCAAAATATGTATAGTAGTTTGGGCTGGTCTTGTCATGCTATGCTGAGATTTCATACATGGATTGGAAATTTGTGAACCATGCAAATGTGGCATGGGCCCTACACGACCCGGTTGCAGAGACAGGCATGGCATGGTCTTTCCGGGTTAAGCCGGGCTTTCACATGCGGGGCAGCCCATATATGAACTGTCTCATACATTTTGACACTTCTAGACCAAAGCACTGGGGGACATCAATTCAAGCATGTCATTTATGATCCTTAACTACAAACCAAATGCTTTCCAACTTTCTAAATTATCACCCAAGATTTCCTTATCTTGCATTATCTAGTGTTTAATAATCTGCAGTGGATTTTTGGTTTCGCGGTGTTCTTCTACCCCGGAGGTACAGCACCAATTAGAAGCGAGTCACTTCCATGGCACGTACTCTTGGGCATTTTCGTTTTTATTTTAGCTGTTGGCACCGCTACACTCGGGTACCTTGAAAAGCTAACATTTCTTGAGAATTCGGGCCTTGCAAAATATGGCCCAGAGGCCTTCCTTGTGAACTTCACGGCCATTGTTACAATATTATATGGGACATTTGTTATCTTCACAATTCTTTCTCAGGGACCTCCAGAAGATGATTATAGTTACTCAGCTATATAATGCTATCTCTTGTCATCTGCAGTTGCTTTTCGGGCTGGGATTTCTGTTTTCTTTGTTTATTCTACGTGGGTTGGTTTTAGGGAATTCATCTTGTGTATTGTGGACATGAATTAGAAATGTTATGTTACTTTTGCATGTAGGCTAAATTGTGTGAGGTTATGTATCTTTGCATGTACAGGGTTATAATTAGTAATTGGAAATAAGCAATTTTTCTTTTTATACTTTATTGTATATCTAAAATATAAGGAAAATTAAACAATGTAAGAATGAGCATTTTTATATTAGTATATGAAAAACACTAAGCTTGCCTTGAGACCTTGCAAGTTTGATTATATGAGAACGGTTAGGATTGATACCACTTATTGTGAAATCAACCACCGGATTGAGATGTTGAAGTTATATGCCACAATATCAAATATTTGATCAAGAACAAAAGAATAAAGAAGACAAGAATATGACAGAAGAATTAAGAGTTTTATTGACCAAGAATAATGGAGAAAAAAAATTACATTAATCTTAAAAATTAATAATTATATACCTCACACCTTACACATTGTAAAGAATAGCCTAATATTTATAGGAAACATATAAGGGGACGTCCAAAACCCTAATAGATGAGTTGTAGTTGAAGTAGAATACCAAAAACGTGTTAAAACGCGAAACGGGCTTGAGCCGAATAACACTGCCGCTCGAGCAATAGTCGGGCAACAGAGTCTTGGGTGTTTTCTGCCTTCCTCGCTCGAGTGTCCACCTAGCACCAAGTTAGCGAAAATGTGACGATTTTTCTTCCTAGATCATAATTTAACATATTCAAGTCTAATACAAATTTCAACTCACAATGAGCTTTCAAAATAGAACTTCAACTTGACATAGAACTCCAACAATATTCCAAACTTGAAATCTTCATGACGTGAACTTCAATTAAAATCTTTGATTATTTCAACAAGTCAACAAAGGAATTCGGGTCACACCCAAATTCCAACAAGAACTATTGGGGGACATCCATGGCTCGAGTAAGAGAGTTGTTTCGAGCTTCAAAATCATTTCAACATTTGCGTGTTCATACAATTGCAAACAAAGAAGGAATAAGGCTTTATGCATTATCGTCTCTGATTGGCACTGCACATTTCCATTATTTATCCGCTGTATTTGCATTGCTTAATGGACGTGCACACTTTTTATAAATGAGTGGCACCAAGAATCCAACTAAGTACATTACTGTGTTGATCATGACTAAAAGCTAAATATATTAGATACCGAACATTTATTTATTTAAATTACACATCACGGATTCACAGTTGATGTTGTATTCAACAGGAACATGAGATTTATATATACATTACATCATAGTTTATGTTGAATTCACCAGGAAAAAGTTCAGCATATCCACTTTCTGATTTCTGATGCTCAAACTTGAACTGTTCTTGAAACATATCCTCAATAGAACTGTTAAATTTTGGCTGCATATCACCAGCATACGTCTCTTCATTGAGCAGCAAATCATGCATGAAAACATCTTGGGAATTTGTGCCATTGTTCTCTAAAGCATTTTTATAAGCTTCTGGAGGGCTGTCTGAATCACAGCCAAGAAACTGATCAAATTGGAGCCACTCGGAAAATAGAATTCTTGGTAAATTGCTTTTCTGTGCACAAGAATCCATCAATGGTCCTTCAATATAATCAAATGATTCCAAACTCGACTTAAGGGAAGAAGATTCCGTGTTTTCCATTTCTGAATTCATGCATTCAGCTTTACCTTGGCCTTCAGTTTCACCCCTTTTTGCTACCTTTTTCTTTAGATAAGAATGCCAGTAGTTTTTAATTTCATTATCTGTTCGTCCAGGCAGTTTATGTGCTATCCGAGACCACCTGCACAAAAACAGTGTTATTTTATAGTCTTTGACTTGATTGAACTGAACTTCACTTCCAGTTAATGTCATCATAGCATTAGCAACTATGAGTAAATGAGTAACTTATTTTTTTTCTTACTTGTTGCCTAATGTTTTATGAAGATTGATGACAATCTCCTCCTCTTCTCGGCTAAACATTCCTCGTTTTAGTCCTGGTCTTAAATAGTTTAGCCATCTTAAGCGACAGCTCTTCCCATTCCTCTGTAAACCTGAAACAAATGAAATGAAATGAAAACAAATATATATATTTTTTCAATTTTTATGCTAATTGGCAGCCAAAGTTACTCCGGTCTATATATATATATATGTATATATATAATATTTTCATACCCACAAAGTGAAAGTCTTAAATTGCTCACTTGAAGAGAACTACAGTTCTCACATTTAGAGAGAATTGTAAGTAAGATTTTCGTGCCACATCCGCAAGGGTGCTGTGTTATCATGGGACAGGAGAACAATTTCAATATATATATGTCTCCTCAGAGCATGTATTTTAACAGAAAATTCTGTCATTGACTTCGAGAAGTTACCCTACCAGTTCCAAAATATTTATTCCTATAACGTGAAAAATTAATTTTTTTGGGGTACAATGTACATACTTTATTTGCCATGACTATTGGACCAACGACAGATCAAAGTCATGAACGTAATCAATCTTACGACGGTGTTCATTCTTTAAAGTTCACTTCATGGAATGGTCTTTGCCAACTACTTTACCCATAGATAACAAAACTGATATCTCGATGATCCTAGAATTAGTGAAACAGTCTAAATCAATCAAACAATATATTGACTTGCGACATTTATACCTTAACAATCCGTTATGTGCAAAATCAAATCAAATCAAACAAGACACCGACTCACGAAATAAATGGCGTGAAACTTGGACTCATGACTTGCTCATATACCATTTGGAATATACTCACCAGCATTGATGGAAACATTGGTCCAGCAGCCATGACCATGCTTGAGTACATAGCTTCTTAGCCTCTGGTCTTCATCTGGAGACCATAATCCCTTTTTCTGCTTCTTTTTTCCCTTATCTAAAGCCTTATTATGCCCCATTAATCTCAAACAGAATTTTCTCTAGGGAGTAGAAAGGAATGAAGAATAGAAGCTTGATGAAAGGATAGCAAACCCTTGTATTGTATGCATGAATTTAAAGGAGGGGTTAATTGAAAATGTTTTTTGTTCAAGAAATAAAAAATGTACCTTCTAAGGTTTTTTAATATTGCCAATGTTCATTTGACCTGTGGATTTAATGGTAGCTGTCCCCTTCAAGGAATATTTAGAAATCATTGGGAAGAGTTGACGTCAAGAATCCTTTCTCATAGGACCTTTTTCGATAATCTATCCCAATAGGACGGCTAATATTATGCATAAATTTGAAAATGCAAGTAGTATTGAAATTTTTTTACAAGTTAAAAATGATCAGAAGGGACAATTTGAATAGTTGAAGTTAACACATATAAGGATAACTTTGACTAATAATTGAACCGAAATTGTTGAAAATGTGAGACTATACAAGATTTCAATATGGCTAGACATTATTTGGTTTATAAGTGGACTAGATTACTACGGCTAATATGTTGATGTTTCTAATTAATCGCGATGACACGAAATTTCAAGGTGGTGGTGAATTCTTAAGAATGGTGAAGCCCTCCATGGTAATGTAGGGTTTCACGCAATGGAGGGATGTCCACATTAATAGAAAGTGACATAGGATAAAGAGGTCATCTTTTCAGGGGTGCCATGATGATCATGTGTGACTACAATGATGCAGACGTTCATTTGAGTAGGGTTGTCAGATATATGCAAACAAAAACTCAACATTGGCCGTACATGAATACGATTTTGAGGGTGTGTTTAAAACACATTATTTTGAAAAAGTATATTTTGGAATAGCAGATTGATGGAGAATATATGGTTGAAAAGGAAGGAAACGTTATTGATGTGATTGAAAATATTATTTTATTGAAGAATATGTAATTGAAAATGAGTAATATAATATCAATCTCTTATAATGTGAATGAGTTATTTACTTAAGGTTGATCTTTTTCAGATTGGAAACTAAAATTCCAATAAGAAATGAGGTGCCCGGTTGGTTTAATGCAATGATCAGGTTCGTCATTACCGTAGGAGTTTGACCAATTACTTATATTGAGGAATTAACCCTTTTATGTTTTGTTGTATCTAAATGCTAGTTTTCTAGACTTGCACGCGGAAAATTTAAGGGTCCATTTAGTTAGTGTTTCGATTTTGAGTTTTAAATTCATTTTCCATTTTTTTTAGAGTCTGTTTTAAAATTGCTAAAAATGTATTTGATATGTCATTTTGAAAATTTATTTATAAAAACTGAAAATTAGAGAAAAAAAAGTGTTTGGTTTGAAATTTTCAAAAATTGTTTTATGATATTTCATTCCTTAAAACTTGATTATTGAGTAAAATACAATAATTTTATGTTAATATATTATCAAGCAATATATACATTTTAAAGTTGATAAATTGTATAATATTTTTTCCGCTGCAAAAGTAAAACAAAAATAAATAATAAATTGGGTAGTTAAAACAATGAAAAAAAAAAATAATGATGTGGACTGAAAACTTTTATTTGTGTTTATATATATATATATATAGAATTTTTATGCAAATAACTATTAAGAGATTGAACTATTTTTATTTTTTAATTTTCATAATTTTTTATTTTTCTAAAGTTTTTTTGAATTTTTATTTTTTTATTTTTAGANTATTTTTCCAAAAATTCAATTTTTTTATTTATAGAATTTATCAAATTTTAAATTTTTATATTTTTTTCTATTTAATTTTCTTGAATCTTGTGTTTTAGAATTTTAAATTTTTTAGTTTTTAGGATTTTATATGAATAAAATTTTATTTGAATTCTTATTTCCTATATTTTGAGTGTGTACATAAATTTTGAGTTTTATACTATAAATTTAATATTATTTTCAAAAATACTAGATCAAATAAGTTTTGAATGTTTTGTAAAATTGAAAAATAAAAACAACTAAGTAAATGCAACTAAGTTTTTAATTAGGAAAAAAAAAAAGCAATTTTAAAAAGTATGTGAATTGTTAATTACATCTTTCATTTGTTGAATTGGACAAAATCCAATGATTTGTTGTCAACAATTGTTGGAATGAAGACTGTCCAAGGAACTAATTTTTTATCCTACCACGCCAAATTTGTATTTCATGACCATTGATGAATTATACAATAAATAATAATATTTTAATTAAAAATTGCTCTATAATTGAATCGTATATATTAATTAATTAATAACAAAGATAAATAAAGCTATTTCATTTTTTACTTTAATGTCTAATTTATACATAGTTTTTATAAACAATCGTGCTACACGTACATTCTCTTTTATATTAAGTTTTAACACTCTTCCGCATGACATTCATCAAGACCATGGATTTCTACAACATTCTATCACACCACCATCCAGATTTTGACACATAAAGGAATGTCAAGGAAAATGTAAACATCCATGTACACGTAATTTAATTCTTTTATAAATTGGTGTCACAAGACTTGAAAAGTGTTTCGTCCGATGTTAATGTACTTGTCATTTAGAAAATTAAACCGTCATGGCAAAAGTATACATATTTATTTTAAAAAAAATTTAACCGTGCTAATGAGTTATTGTTATAGAATTATATGGCAGGCTGAAGTTATAACGCTCGGACTACGTGGTGATATGAAACCCTTCAATTTTAAATTAAATTAGAGTATGTTTGATGTAGATTTTTTTATTTTTTATTTTTTTTTAAATAAGTTCTGTAAAATTTGTTTAAAAATTAGGAAAAAATTATAAATTCAAATACAAAATTATTTTATAGAAAGAATGACCGATTAAAGAAAAACTTTAAAAAATGAATTATAAAAAATTTCTACCCAATAGGAGCTTATTATTCTTATGTCAACCATTTTCCAATTTGTCAATTAAGAATAAATAAAGAAAGACATATAAAAGGTTGGCGTGTGTGCATAAATTGTACACATTAAATTTTCAAATTTTATATTCCTTTAAAGTGCATATTTCGAATGTATGATATATTATACGGAATTAAATAGTATTAAATATAAAAAAGAAATTAAAATTTTATTCAATCATGTACCATAGTTTTTATAAAAAATATGCAGTAAAATACGTATTGACTTTCATTTTATTCCTTTCTACCGACAATTTTATTATTTGTCAATTAAAAAATGATATGAGTCATACACAGATTGGTGGAGAAAGTAAAATGTTTTTAATTTCAAATAAAAAAAAAAACTTTAACAATATAGTAAACATGCATTACGTGTTACATAATTCTATTGCATTTTATTAAAAAATATTGAACCAATAAGGATCGAAAAGAATTTTTTTAGGTATGTAAATGGTATAAACAAATAATAGATTTACTGTATTTTATTTCCTTTCTTCTCAAATTAGTGCACTTTGATCTTTTAAAACACTGACTTTTTAAAAATTATATTATATAAATACTGAATATTTTAATCCAGCTAAAGAATAAAGATAGAAACACGATATTGCGAGAAATAATTTCACCTACTTTCATTCATGTAGTTCTAACTAGACTTCTATACAATTTGAAGTACAATATATGAATACAATGTGATGATGGTAATTTAACTGAACAGCCTAAATTGGATGATGATAGGACTCCATTGTTTCTTGAGATGAGGTCCAACTTTGGGTGTTGATCATGTGATTTGGAGTTTCCAACTTTGTTTGGATTATTTTGCTTGATTGGACTTTTGTGTCACGTCCTTAACATGTCCGTGCAAAATGAAGTCATTGTTGAGACTTCAATCTTGGACCGCGGCTGAGTGAATGGTGTGCACGACAATAGTTTAGTCATTGCATCAACTGACTGATCAGAAGTGGATATGTAGGAGTTTCCAAATGTGCCATGGGTAATATGGTTTTGGACAAAGTGGTAATTTATGGCAATGTGTTTCACTTCTTTAGAACATGCAAATAGGGAGCTATACTCAGTCTCAGTGGAGGACCGAGGGACATATTCTTGCTTTCGAGAGCCTCGGGAAATTGAATTTTAGACTAGGTACAGAATGCAAGTTGAGGTAGAAGTGCAATCATGGCAGCTACTGGCCGAGCATAGAATGCAAAAAGGTTGAGACCATATTTGCGTTTCAGAAAGGAAAAATCCATTTGTACAATCATTAGTGAGATTGTAAATGTTACAATCTCTCACATTTGTACAATCATTAGTGGAATTATGTGTTTAAGGTACCATAGCACCCCTTTGACAGTGGTCTAGTGTGTATTTTTAATAAATATGATGACAATTGTCATCTTAGACAAGATGTTAATTGAAAGTTAATAATAAAAATGCAAAGAAAAAAAAATTAGAAGTATAAGTGCGATGTGAGCAAATTTTGGGAACCATAATTACAATTAAAATGTGGTGCCAAAAAAAAAAAAAAAAAACTATGGTGTGAATATTATTAAAATTTATATTTATTGCTTTTATGGTCTTTGCAATTTGTGATGTGTAACACGATGTAAAAGCATTATATATTTTTGTTAAAGTTTGAGAATTTGTTAGTATGAGGATAGTGAGAAATTTCTATTTGACACCTATACTAGGCCCCTGTTGGCCAAAATTGGTAGTAAAAATTTAAATCAAAGTCAACAAATAATTTTAATCAAATATTTTATGGAATTTACAACTTTTATCAACTTTTTCATCACACATTTTTATCAAAATCAAATAGGGTCTAACTCCCTATTATGTACAATCTCACGCTAGATTGTATTGATTTTTTATTTTTTAACTGTTTATCT
>CAIGRB010104712.1:14672-25671 GCA_903798255.1 Fraxinus quadrangulata | reverse complement strand
AATTGTCACTTTAATTATTACACTAAAAATGGAAAAATGGAATAATAAGGAAGATTCGACATCTTAGCAATACATCTCACATTTATGAAAAATATATTTACTTGCTTTCTTTAGTTTGGTTGATAATTTAGATATCACTATAGAAAACTTAAAATCTATTTGCTATTCGATTAAGGTTATTATTAATTTGAACTCAATTAAATACGTAGTTCTCGTGAGTTCAACACTCTATTCACTACTTTATTATTTGTTAACGATCTTATTCACTTGTGGGAAATCAAATGATCAAATTGTCAGTGGACCTTCAAGTTCGACCTAACGAAATTTGAATTATTTTGGATTCTATATAATGAAATGCAAACTCCTTCGAGAATTCGAAATGAAACGATATTTTGAAATCGTTTCGGAATTTGAAATGACTACACGATGAGTGTCTCACTTAATCATCGAAATACTTCAAATGAAATGTGGTATAAAATGTCTATTTTATTGGTTTATTTAATTGCATATGAAAACCCCACATATCTTAACGAGTGAAATACTCACTTTTACAAAAAAAACCACTTCGAGTTAATAGGATCCGTGGGGAAAAAGTGATGCGGGTTGCCAAAAAGATTTGAAGAAGTAAAAGTATTAAATTTTTTAATGTTTCAATTGATTTTTTTAGTTTTATTTGTATTCAAAGACATGTTTATTTCATAAGTGGGTTACAAGAATCTTGTTTCAAAGAAATACAAATTCCATATTTTGATTGATATTTACTATAAAAAATAGAAAAATTAATTTTTTTTATCGTTTTCGCACTTGCTTGAAGAAAATTTATGTTTTAGTAACACTTTTAAGGTTCGTAGAAATTGGGTGTTTGTTACATGTTTTCATGTCGGCTTCTTGCTTTGAATCATTTGTTGTTGAGCTTCTACTTAGCAAGAGTATTGGTCTATGGGGTTATTCAGTTTTTAGACCATATCCAATGAGCAACACCAAATTTGGTGTAGATAGATATGTCAATGGGCCGAGCCGAGCCGGCGCGACCCGTATAAGCACGAGTCGAGCTCGTGCTCGTCACGAGGCTCGGCTCGTTACTCGTGGCTCACGAGCCGAGCTCGTAAAAAAAAGTTTTTTTTTTAATAACTATACCGACCTTTAAAAAAAAAAAAATTTGACGAGCCGCTCGTCAAAAACAAGCCGAGCAGGAGAGCCTAGCGAGCCAGCCTGCTCGGCTCAGGCTCGGGCTCGCGGCTCGTGGCTCGTAAAAAATGAGCCAAGCAGCCGAGCCGACGAGCCGCTCGACTCGTTTGCCACCTCTAGGTGTTGATTATTGGAGATAGTGTTATTTTGAATTATTTAATCACAAAATATATTATTACTAAAATCCTTAAATTGAAGATTATGTGTAATGAACTAAATTATTAATGTTGTTGTACTACTAATTTGTTAATTATCAAATTTGTAATTTTTGACTTTTTAATGAATAATTTTAATTTATTGTTGAAATAATCATGACTTACTAATTGATAAGAATTTTAAAATAAATTTTAAATAAAAATAATCATCACATTAAAATAATTATAAACTAATTAAAATTTATTGATTCTAAAATATAAAAGAGGGATATAGATGGAATAAACATTTATTGTATAGTGGAAAGAGGGGGGCAAGATGAGGTTGATGAAAATTCTAAAATTATGCAATAAAATCAGCCAAAACTTCAACGGATACAAATGTCGTAGTGTATGCTTGCCACATGTTCCTTGAATCGAGCCCTTTTCAGTCATCACAAAGCCCTTTACTTGTGAGTTTTCACGTCTGTTCGAAAGAGTGATAAAGAGCAATCATTTCTTCTTTTTTAGTTGCTCGCGAATTTTTACTATCTCTAAGCTTAACAATTCAAAACTCCCAATTTCCGAATTGGAGGAACCCTAATTTTATTGCAATTTGAATGAAATGCGAGGTGAGTTTTTTCTTTTATCAATATTTCTCTTTTTAATAATTTGTTTGTATTCTTTTGTTGGCTAATTGAATTTGGCGGTGGGAGCTACGAAATTTGACAAAAGATTTGGTTTTTATTTTGGTTCATTTATGGGTTTTTATTTGAAAATGGAAGTTTTTGAGGTGGATTATTCTCTAATTTTTGGCATTTACTTATTTTGACGAATGGAGTTTTGTGTAGCTCGATGTGTGTCTGTTGTTTTGTTTGCGTGTCTTTTCTTTTACTTTTGTGTTGAATTTCTTTGATTGAATACTTAATTTTTTGACCTTTGCTTGTGATTTTTACATTTTCAGATTCAGGGGCACCTACATCTGTAATTTTAGATGCACAGCCTAAGATCTAGTGTTATGTTTATCTCTTACCTAGTGAGTTTAAATGGAAAGTACACTGGTGATATAAAGTAGATTTTAGTGTATTTACTGGTTTTAGGCATTGTAGTTTTATGGTAAATTAGTGTGACACTTGTAGATTCTTTTATGTGGCATTATAATTGTTGTTTTACTTTTTGCAGGACTCAACATTTCACCTATTATGTTCTAATCGCTATTGAAAGAATACTAGAGATATTGTATGGCTGGGTCAACAAATATGTTATTTGAGCAATGGGATTGAGGATCTGCAAGATGGTTCGCAAGGTGTTCTTTAGAAATGACACAGTCGGTAGTACACGATGCATTAACAGTGGTAAAGGATGTGTTGTTACTGGTTCTGATCAAACAGGACATATTGCTGTGCTCCATAGTGGAAACTCGTCGTCAACGAGTCAAGATGATTGCTTTGATGCGAAAAAAGGATTCTAGGGGAAAACTCCACTACAACATCTCTCGGAGAACTTAACATCACGAAATCAAAGTAACCATGAAGCAAAGTTAGCTGTTGAAATTCTTCCAAATGGGAAAATTGATTTAGAGGATATTCTTGAATATGTCTGTCTACGAAGGAGTTGTCACAATTATGTCTCAAGAAGATTCTTACACTGTAACGTTATAACACATCTTTTACTTGAATCAACTGGTCAGGGGATTATATATCGTCATTATAAACTGAAGGGACATGTCGATCTTGGCCAGGTTTATGAAGCTAGTGGAATGGGTTGTATGTTGATCTTGGCCAAGTTTATGAGGGGATTATATATCGTCATTAGAATTCTTCTTGTTGTTGCTTGTACCTTAGGGTTCAAGTTATATCAAATGGATGTCAAGAGTACCTTCTTGAATGGAATACTTCAAGAAGAGGCCTATGTTGAACAGCCTAAAGGATTTATCAATCGCAAGTTTCCACATTATGTCCATAAATAGTATAAAGTTTTGTATGGTCTTAAACAAGCTCCTAAAGCTTGGTATCCTAAAGCTTGGTATGACAGACTAACTACATATCTTCCGGAATATGGTTTTTCAAGAGATGGTACAGATAGAACTTTATTCATAAGATACATTGAGAAAACCATCGCCATAGCACAGATTTTTGTTGATGACATCATTTTTTGTTCTCTCATTGACTCTCTTGCTCATGAATTCGCCGAATGCATGAAGCAAGAATTTGAGATGAGTATGGTTAGAGAATTAAGTTACTTTCTTGGTTTCCAAGTAAAGCAAATTGATGATGAGTTGTTTATATTTCAATCAAAGTATGCTAAAGACCTTATCAAGAGATTTGGGCTAGATAGCAAGAAACACACCAGAACACCTATGAGTACGAGTGTTAAGTTAGGTCATGATCTTACGTAAAAGAGTGTCGATCAGACACTATATAAAAGTATGATTGGTAGTTTACTCTATCTTATTGCAAATAGACCTAACATAGCATTTAGTGTTGGAATTTGTACAAGATTTCAAGCTGGTCCTAAGGAATCTCATTTGAATGATGTAAGGCGTATTATTTGATATGTCAACAGCACTATATATCATGGAATCTTGTACTCTAATTATTCTAATCTGGATCTTGCCATCTATTCCAATGTCGATTGGGCTGGTAATATCGATGATAGAAAAAGCACTTCAGAAGGCTTTTTTATGTTGGTACTATATTATAACTTGAATGAGTAAGAAACAAAATTATATCTCATTATCCACGGCAGAGGTAGAATATATAGCTGCAGGATGTTGTTGCACACAATTGCTTTGGATAAAGCAGATGTTAAGTGATTATGACATTTTCAAGATCCGTATGGCTGAAGAAGCATCTTTATCAGATTACCACGAATCAATAAAATGGTGAGGGTTCTTTGTATTTGATATTTTGTTCATCCTTGTTTCGGGCGCTATTTGGTCATCACAAAGCCCATTATTCGTGAGTCTTTAGTTCTGTAAGAAAGTGTAATTCAAATCCACTGTTTCTTCCTTTGGAGTTGCCCACAAATTATATCTATCTCTAAGCATTACAATCCAAGATGCTCCTAATTTATGAGTCCAAGGAACTAAACTTTTTGCAATTTTAATGAAAACACGTGGTGTGTGTGTGTGTGTGTGTTTTTTTTTTTGGTTATCAATTTTTGTCCTTTTGTACTTGTGTTTCTATTTTTGTTGTACATTATTTGAAAATCTGGCTGTGGGAGCTAGGAATTATGACGTGAAGATTTTTTTATTTTTTATTTTTTGGTTCATTCGTTGGTTTTGATTTGGAAATGGAAGATTTTGTGGTGGGATTTTCAATTTTTTTTTAATTTTGTGTATTTTGAGGGTTTGACTTCATACATAAAGAATGGAAATTGTGTTTGTTTTTCCTGACAACGGCGTCAAAAACTTGATCCTTTGAAAATTCGCAAGTTCACGAGATCGTGGTCAAATATTATAATAATGGATAGAGTGTCGAACCAACAAGAACTATGTGTTTGACCGAGTTAAAATTAATTGCAATTTTAATCAAATAGAAAAAAATATTGTGATTTTTTATACTAATACCTAAATTTTTATTTAAACTAATGAAAGTAAGTAAATGTATTTTTCAAATGTGTGAAATGCATTGTTAAGATGTCGAATTTTCCTTATTATTTCATTTTTAGTGTAACGATTAAAGTGAAAATTTGAAATCATTCATGTTGGTCAATGTTCCTAATTTAGTTGAAAGCCTCTCTCGATAGCGATCAAGTATATTCTCTTCATGTAATTCTTCTATCTCTCGATAAAATATGCAAACATGATAAATACATTAATAAGTGTCAAAGCACCTATTTGAACCATATAAAGCATATAAGTATATCTCTATCATCTATCGAACCTTACAATATTTATTATATTGTGCTTAAACTCTGTTGTCTCTCTCGATAACAATAAAATTCACTAACAATTCAATTGGTGATCGAACAATTAAAAATAACGATAAAAACTATGATAAACATCCACAAATCAAATCAAATTAAAGTCAAGATAATTAATTAAAATTTAAAAATATCATAACAAGGGTTCATCTCATCCTAACAATAGATAAAACTAGCATAACATATCGAAATTATAATAAATCATATTTAAATGAAAAGATATAATCCAGATTTTTGATAAATTGAGAAGATAAAGATAAATCTTGAAATCTTGAATCTCTTCAATGGTTTCTTGATGAGTTTCCACTTCCGCCTTCTCTTCTTTGCCCAAACATTAAGTTTGAATCTTCACTTGATTGAATTCTTGCAACTCTCATTCAATTCTCTCACAAAAACTATGAATTTTTCTCTTTTGATGATAATAATTGATGAGTATTGGAGTATGAGATGTATATGAGAGGTTCATAATATGTATTATGCTGTTAGGTATTTGTAGAAGTAGAAAATTGGTTGAGAATCACGTCCAAATTGGATTCTATAAGAGTTCCAATCGAATAAGAAAAGACGTTTTCGTGCGCAGATTTTTTTATCTCTGCACAGTAGTCAGTATTTTGATCATAACTTTATCTTAAGATATCAAATTGAAGCGATTCAAAATGTGTTGGAAACATAACTCAAAGTTCTACAACGTTTATAGAAATAGAATATTTTCAATTCGGACGTTTACTATGTCAAAAATGGATCTCAATTTTCAACAAAAAAACTAAAATATAACTTGTGCGATTGAAAATTGATTTTGATAATATTTTGATCATATTCCATTCATTTTTCAGTTCTAATTCCATCCAATTGTCTCTTGGCAATCTTCAAAGTATCGTCTTGTGATCTGAATCAACTATTGAATATTTTCAATTTGGTCCTCAAACTTTCGACTTTGCCCTTTTTCTTGATTTTCTTTCGTTTCTTTCAATTCTTCGTTCAACAATTAAGTTTAACCTATATAATATAAAATACAACAATTTAGAATTTATTTGTCAAAAGAATTGTCAAATATCGATATTTTAGTTTCTGAATAAATATATAAAATACATTTATCAAATACTAACTTTTTGATATTAGCCTGTGATTTTTAAATTTATAAATTCAGGCATATTTGTACATTTTAGATTTACACGCCTAAGATTTATAGTGTCAAGCTTCTCTTACCTGGTGGCTGTAAAATGCAAAGTACATTGGTGATATAAAGTAGATTAAGTTTCTTTGAGAATTTGAACTTGACAGTAATGAATGACAAAAAATTATTACATTTTAAAAATCTAGATGTCAGGGTAAAAAGTCTGCAGCACAATTAATTGCATGTTTGGCAAAACTTTTATTAGATTACAAATTGTGGATCCTACAAACCGATGTATCATATCTTGGTGCTCCATGTCCTCTGTTTCACAGAATTTATAGGTGCCAATAGTAAAATATTTTGAAGTCTTAGCTATAGCGTGACAATCTTGATAGTATGTATTTATGTCTAGGACTCTGCAACCTTGAGAAAAATATGTGGGAACTTTTAAAACCTGAACTCTACCTTCTGATGACGTATTAACTCTCGTAGCTGCTCCTACCAAGATTCAGGTAGTCGAAACTGTGTTTCCAAGAGTTCTTTCTCCAATGAAGTGAGATGTTTTTGAAATATATATAGCATCAACGCTTGTTATCCCCTTGCACTTTATCATCTCATTAAATTAGTCAGAAGGAAATGTTGAAGTAGTTGATTCCAAATTAAAATCCAATTTTAATGGATTTTTAACCTATACAAATGATAGAAATGGTTGGATCTTCAATTCTTGCAAGATATCTCAATTTGCTTTCTTTGTAACAAACTATATTGTTTTTGTGCTATTGTTGGTAGTGTCGTTAGTGGCATTTATGAACTCATAACAGGTAGTTTTGTCGATTTTACAGCCTAATATATCTTTAGAAGTTCCCATTCTTTCTCATTATTGATATGTCTGTGATAAGCCATTAGTAACTTAGACCAGCTCTGAAACAATAGGCTTCCATCGTGAATTTGTAGCCCCACATCTCATTGAATGGATTGGCTACCTTTGGACTAGAGATACCTTCCCAAGGTCTATTTGGTATGGGTAAGGATACACTCTAACGAACCTTTGGACGAATCTTTGAACTATTGCATTATTGCAGTCCAATTGAAACTGAGTGGATCATAAAGGGTAGGGATTTATTGGCCTTGCACTGATGCACTCAAAAAGGCAATCATGTTTTGAGGTACCAAGGGCCCTTTCAAATGAAAAATTGTTTCTAATATTAAGAAGTTGTTTTTGAGTATATTTGAAAAAAAAATTAGAAGTACTTTATCTGACCAGTGGCGGATCCAGAGTGGCCATCGAGCGGACACCCAATATAAGGAAAAAAAGACATCGAGGCTAGTCGGATGGCTCAACCCCATAAGAGCTTTTAAAATAAGCTAGCCTAAATTAATTTCTTCTAGAAATTCTTAACAAGAAGCACAAGCCCTGCCAAACGACTCTAAATTTAGTTGACGAGGCTCCACAGGAAGAGTTGGCCCATTGTAAAAGTCTCTGTTTCGTGGATCACGTGCATTGTATAGATCTGGGCTGGCCTTTAAGGTATGTAGGCACTTGGGGGACATGAAACCCCACTTAAGTTGCCAAGTGCTTATTTTAGCCCCATTTTTAAAAATAAAAATAATAAAAAATTGATTTTGTAATTGTGATTTTTTTTGGTGAATGTATGATTAAAAAGTAGGAAAAATTTTGGGTTTACAAGTACAATTATTGTATTGAAAGATTGTACGGTTAAAAATGAGTTGGAAATAAAATGAGTTATTAAAAGATGGGGCACAAAAAACGCCGGGAAAAACTTGTGTTGACCCTCCTTAACAAATAATCCTGGTTTCTTGATAATTCTTTATAATTGTTACAGGTTCACTGATGGCACATTTGGACCTCATTTGTGTACTGATTTTCCACTTTTTATTTAGATATAAACATGAAAACAATTTAAAAAAAAAAAAAAACAGTTTTCCACCTTCTGACTCCAATTAACTCAACAATTAACTCAGATCTAACAGAAGTATCTTGGAAATCCATCTTTGCATTAAAAATTATAGAAAAAACCAGGAAAAAAGAAACAGATATTCATTGACAGTCACAAGTTACTTTAACATAAACTAGAATGGCATATGTTTGGTTACATCAACTGAACAGTATTCAATATTGTACCGTCAAATACTATCGATCTCGGTTAAGAGAGAGCTTATTCATAGGCTGGAAGTTCGGAAGAGTATTTTAACTCATTACCACCATTATCTAACCAGACGATCCTTCTGAGGAATCCTATGTGTCCTAGGATCAGACAGGAGATACATAACTGGTGTTCTGTATGTATCTGTGAAGCTAAAACACTGATATGATTTGAAGAAAATAAGGACTAGACAAATTGCTTGAAAATGATGAATAAAGACTTGTCCATAATCCCAAAATGGAGGCATTTTTCGGAAGAAGTACAATCAATCAACTGTAGAATACATGAAAACTCTGACATGTGAATTATTTTTCCTTAAAATTCTGCGATATACTATTTTATTTCTAGCTTAATGTCTCTCAGACATACTAAGTCGTACACTTTGTTTTTGTTTCTCACAGATTCCTCGAATATATTCTGCTTCATTTTTTATATTGTTTGTTCGTTTATAACATTTTCAATCTTTATGACATGTTTACAGTGAATTCGAAAGTAATAAAAAAGGGTCGAGTTTATCGAGTAGTGTTATAATAAACATGTTTCTTCTTCTTATTTTTCTTTTTTCTTTTTTATTTTTGGTGACTCAGGTGACCAAGTTTCGTCCATCTAATTATGAGGAGTGGCAGTCTTGTCCATGGTTCGCCACCCGGATAAATTCTGATACGATTACAGCTTATAAACATTTGGGCAGGACATTCAGGTGCGGTTCTCCTTCAGGTGAACATATTTCTTCTTTCTTGTATTATTAATGGGGACCCTTCAAATTGGAAGATATTAGGAGCATGTTTTTCAGTAGAAAGATAAGGATAGAACTATCAGAAAAAAAAAATGGCCCAAATTACACACATACATATACAGAGCTTCTGAAAAGGATTCCACATTGCCTCCTCCGCCCCCATCCCACCCCCAAACCCAGAGAAGAAATCGTGGTTTTCTTCCAAGGCCATGTGCCTTTGCAGCCTATTTGACAAAGCCCCTTATCCACTAAAACTGCCAATAGGGTTTCAGATTTATTAGTAATACCCAAGTTACCATGCATGCATTATTTTGCTTCTGCAAAACTATCTGAGCTTTCTTATGGAGCACGACTCTTAGCGTCCATTTGGTACCTAATACTCCACATTATAATGAGAGGAATAATAATTTTTTTTTAAAATGCGTAGTTAAAAAAGAAAAAAAAAATTAGATTTTACGTATAATATTATTTTATTCAAAAATGTGTCGTTAACAAGTTGGTGAGAGAAAAATGAATTATAATTTAATTAGGAATAATATAGGTCAAAGGAGGGCTTAAACCTACAAATGTAACATGAAGTTAATTCTTTATGGGACAAATTTGGATCAAATCCATTATTTCAATTTTTTTCATCTCTCTAGAATGATTCGATAGTTCTATATTCATACCTGATAATACCTATCGCAATACTTCGAATGTCAAATGGATAAGAGAAAGAATCGGTCATCGATATCTCAGGTATCGTGATTTGATTGATTAGGATTTGATGAGTCAAAAATAAGAAAAAGTTACTTTAATAGTGAATTCAATGTCTAATTGGCATCAATTATCGGTGCACTTCACTGTTCGAGTTCTCTAAATGATTCGGTACGAGTCGTCAGGGAGTGTTATGATTCGAGTGAACCTATACGTGCATATAAGTCCGTCCAATTAAGGAATCCTCAAAACAAGAACATGCATGTGAGGAACATGGTGGGTTCTGAGCCCATTATTTTAGGGTCTGAAGAATCATTAAACTTTAACAAATCCGTACTCTGTAACACTGAAATTGCAAGCTTCGATACATTCTTCTATGTTACACTTCCATTTCTTCATGCCACCCACGTGGCTACAATACAAGAATCGTTTGTAATAATTTTGCTAAGATAATGCTAAGTTTTGGTGGGTGTTACTGTTAATCTGTGGGCTAAGAAAGATTAAGGTTTTAATTAATAGGTTTACCGGCGATTGTTTTTGGAATAATAATATCTTAAATATTGATTTGCTTGCTTTTCAGTATTATCTAATTTATTGACGTTTATAGATGCATTATGCGGGTAATAATTATATATTAAAAGGGGGAGCATTTAGATAATTTAGTTATTAGTGATTAAGGGTGCGTTTGATTGCATTTATTTTCATGGAAAATGTAGGGGTCGTTCTCTTTGTGTTTCAATTTTGTGTTTTGAGTTTTGAATTCATTTTGAGTTTTGTGTTTTGGGGGTGTATTTTGAGATTGTTAAAAATGTGTTCTTTTTTACATTTTCAAAAATTGTTTTCGAAAATAAAAAAAGGAAAACGTGTTCTCTCTCTCTCTCTCTCTCTCATCCCCTCTCTCTCTTTCTCTATATTCTTTGTTTCCCTTATTTTCAAATTTGTTTTCCTTATTTTCAAGTTTTTCGTGGAATTGGCTTGAAAACTTCTAAAACGATGATTTTATTGTTTTGTGTACAAATTTTTTTTCGTTTTCAAAAACGTG
>CAIGRB010104712.1:0-14022 GCA_903798255.1 Fraxinus quadrangulata | reverse complement strand
ATCACAAATAAAAAATTGAAACATCACAAATTATTTTACGGTCACAATTCCAAAATTTTATAGGTCACAATTTATTTATCGGTAACAAATCAAAAATTAAAACGTCACAAATTATTTTACGGTCACAAAGCGAAAATATTATAAGTCGCAAATTATTTTACAATCACAATTCTAAAATTTTATAAGTCATAATTTGTTCATCGGTCACAAATAAAAAATTCATACGTTACAATTTATTTATCGGTCACAAATTACAAATATTATGAGTCACGACTTATAGACCATCACAAATTAAAAAAAAAAAAAAAAATTAGATCACATGTTATTTTTTTGTCACAATTGATCTTTTTTATGAGTCACATATTATTTATTTCACACAGATTAATCAATTTAATGATCACAAACAACCAAATAATTTATAATCACAACCAATACTTGTGACCACCACTTCACCATCGACAGCATGGTGGCCGAAGCCACCGTCGTTGGAACCACCACCACCACCACCACCCCTGGCAGCAACCAATCGTCTCAAATACCGTAGCTAACATCATCACCACCACCACTATACACCCACAGCACTACCACCACCCAAACACTATTAAAACCATAGATCCACCACCATCGCACACAACATACCATCATCGCACCATCAAATATTTCATCCCACCCACGACACACCATCTCCTGAATCTCCATTTACACCACACCCACACACGGATCACCACCGCACACCACCGTTCTCACAGATCAACACCACACCATCACATATTTCATCATTTCTTCTGTCCCACACACACAAATCACCCACACCGTCACTGTAGCAAATCCTTTCTTCTGCCACCCACATCGCACGATCACATATTTCATCCTTTCTTCTGTCATACACAAATCACACATGGCGTCATCACGATGGCGTTCGCCTCTAAGACGACGAGGATCAGCAACGAGGAGAGTAAATGAGTGATCGGTACCGCCGTGCCAGTACTTGATGACGACGAGGAGAGGAAAGAGACTAACGGCGTCATGATAGCAACAAACGGCGAACGCCACTGTGACGACGAGGATCAGCAACGAGGAGGAGAGAAGATAAGCAGTTGGTGCCACCGCCACCATCACAGCAACCAACCACCCATCACAAGATCGGTACCATCGCCACCAACTAGGCACTGCCGCCACCGCCCCTCTACGCCGCCATCACCAGAGAGAGAGAGAGGTGAACTGCGAATGGGTGATTTAGGGATTTAAAATCGAGGTGTATAGGTGGAGTGGGGTGGGGTGTATATAAATTCATTTTTTTGTTTTATAATATTAATTAAAAGATCTGATTTTTGTATAAATAAAGTTGTGATCTAATTTTTGAATTTGCATCTTTAAAACTATGGTTTCGTGTAATTTCCTCTTTCCAAAATTGTAAAATGGATAAATGAAAATTATTATTTGTCATCGTTTAATAAATATTTTTTGTTCAATGAAAAAGTATTCAAAAATAAAAAGTAAAATAATATATTATCCTGCAAGATAAAATGAACTTTTTATTTATTTGAAGTTGATATTATAGATTCATACCAATTTGCAATTTAACAAATTTTCAAGAATATAGGACTTCATGTAAAAGATAAAAAATAAAAAAATATTATGCTAATGATCTAGTCAAGATACTTGAATTGACAGAAAATTAATTTATGAAAAGATAGATGGAGAGAAAATAAATTATTTTTTAGAAATAGTAAATAGTAATAGAATTTAAAATTTTTAAGAAGAATAAAATGGTATGTAAAATGGTGATATAAGGTGTAATTTGTTATTTTTGATTATGAATTTTTTTTATTACTATTATTTTAGCTCATCTGTTTATAATGAAAAATCTATAAATATTTCTATTTTCCCTGAAAAATGAATTTTTGTTATCAATAAGTAAAATATACTATTCAAAATTTATATTAAACAAAATATAGCGTGCAAGTAAAAATTCCAATTACCTTGTGTACTAATTAAACTTATTACTTTCTCCTAACTTTAACGTATTGCTAAACACGTTTATTTGATACATTAGAACACGATTAAACAAAATAATAAACAAATATCTCTAGTTTCCCAAAAAAGAAAAATGAATAACATATCATATGCTTATTTTTCTTAATAAATAAGTAAACAACTCAATGTAGTCACCTAAACTAATCTAGCACCACAGGCTTTAAATGGCCTTATTCATATTTTTATTTTCATTAAAAACCAACATTCTTTACGAAATACTATTTAGGGTAATATATGGGTTACCGTGTTAGTTATAGAGTGTTGTTAAAATATTTTAATTTTTTGTTAAAAAATTATTTTTGGAATAACAAATATGTAACTGTATATATAGTGTAATCAATTGGTATCTTCCACCACTACTCGTGCTCTCAGCATTCCTCAGGACACTTTGTTGCCTTCTCTAGTATTTGTTACTGCCTACGACAACTCGAGAAAGGCAGCTAAAGGCAAGCTTGTTAACAACCAAACATTAGGACTCCTAAAACTTACCACGCCTTCCACGTAATAGACATTGTTACTTCTTTCATTTTTTTTGTTGGGAAGGTTCGCCACGATTTGAATTCAGCTCCGAAGCACTATCACTATCTTTCAAGTTTCACAAATATCGTCATCAACAATGAGGTAACACATTTTTTACTTGAATGATAAGACCGCCACATAAGCGCATGAGATGCCATCAACACCATCCACTACAATCACCATCACCACAATCATTGAATCCACTCAAACCACCATCATAAACCATCTCAGCTCCCCTCTTTTCCCACCCATGTTAGCACCTGAGCCAATATTCGTCGCCACAAAACATCATACTAAAACCAAAAAATCCGTTCAAGCTCTTTGATTTACCCATGTATTTAAATCTTGCTTCAGATCTGAAATTAGATCTAGTTTCAAAAACCAGAGTCGGAATCTCTTCATGTCATCAGCAATTGAAAAAGGGATGGTGGAGGAGAAAATCTATATTATAGATGCAGATTAGTGCTAATCTTAATTAGATTATAACCTATAACAAATGTCAAAGCTTGCCGACTATGGGATGGCAAAATACGTAGTATTTTCTTCAACATGGATCCACAGATATTTGTGGTGCTGAATCCCGTTTGTTCAGCTATTTGGAAATGTATATACGGGGGTGGACGCTGACATTTTGAGTTAGGCGATGCAATCAAATTTGCGAAAAAGTTACGAGAAATTTTACTTTCGAAAATTTACATAAAAAAACAAAATCATACCCATGTAATTTTACATCTAAAAATTTGCATGGGTATGACTTTTTCGAATGTAAAATTCCGAAAAGTGTCATATCCCATGTAGAATTTCCTAATAAAATTATGTAAATTATATTGAGAAATTTATATCGCAAAAATAATAAATGTTAATGAAATAATTGAAATTTTTTAAAGAAAAGGGGAGTTAGACACATCTTTTTAAGACGCATATTTGAACGTCTTTAACTATTTTCAATGTTTGTTTGGACCATTCGATATGTCTATGTTGTAGTTCTCGAAACGAGCTTCGAGATGACATAGGCGATTTGTGCATTCGGTTAGCGTACAATCGTCAAAGAATTTTTTAAGTTAGCATCTTAACAAAATTCTAGAAATACTAGTTTGGAACGACCTACTTTGACAAACTGTAACATTTGTTAGGGTTGGTCTTTTCGCACACCATTAACGAAGTAGAAAACTAGGCCGTGAACACTTCTAAATAGTATTAAGAATGCAATATTTCAACTTCATTTAAAATGCCATTATGACTTCAAAAATTGAGACAAAAACATAAAAAATTTAATGATGTAAAAAAAATTTAAAAATAAGAAATTGGCCAAAACATGTGACCCCGCGCATGGGCATGTACCTCTAGAAGAAAATAAAGTAGAAAACTCAACGACTGATTCTTCGAATTTCAATTTAATTGAAATCATATGTAGGAGAGCGAAGAGGTGGAAGAAAATTCAATTGTTATGCTCATCATGCAGCAATTTGCAATATCGGACCATCAATCTGAAGACAAAGTTAAGTTTAGCAGTAAGAGCCTTATTTTCAGTTTTGCGCGTCTCTGAATGTCATGAAACCTTGAAGAAAGTGATGTAAGAGATACCATCAAAGTATATATCATTATCATTTTTATGAGTTTAGCATAGTTACATCTATTTTCTTTTGTTTAAGAGTGCAAAAAACGCTAAGTGATGATTCATTTAGTATTTATTGTTATTGCATAAATAAATTTAATGGTTATTGTAGAATGAGTTTTATATATATGGGAAATATTTTATATAAATATAATTATACATTAAATATTTTTTTGTAAAAATAGGTAGAAAATGGCAACCATGTTGTTAAAACATTAATGGGAATAAGCATTACAATCTTTAGTAACATGCATTGTCTATGACAGTGTTGAAGCCTACAACATATGCCTGAACGTTGCGAAAGATCTTCTATAATATTTTTTGCTCGATGCGAAAGACAATTTTTGTTGTAGTTAATGCATCAAAAGTATTGTAAAATAAATTTCAAGACAAACATAACTTGTTATAAAATATATACTACTAAACGTATGTGTTGTTGTAAAATAGAATAAGTAACTAATGTTATACCTTTAAAATACACAACAAACTTTTTTTTATAAAAATTTTATTGGAATAATCTCAATTTTTCACAACATAATATACGTTGTGACGGCATTATGGCGACAAATGTTTTGTCGCTATTTCATATTTTGTGTCAAATAATTAATGTTGCAATATTTGTTGCTATTTCGTATTTTTTGTTCAAATAATTAATGTTGCATGATTGTTAATGTGATGAATGATTGAAAATTGTTACAAAATATATTATGTGGCTCTTATAGCACGACAATACATGCAACAAACATGTTGTTGTCATGAAATTACTTTTGTAACAAAATCTCTATTTATATATGCCACAATAATTTTTTTTGTTGCAATTTCGGTATTTTTTTGTAGTGATAGGTTGTTGTGGTTGTAAAAGATGGTCATAGAGATGGCAACGATGGTAAAAGGAGGTATTGGCAGCAGCACAGAGGTACGAACCATGTATGGTAGTGGGTGGGCTTAGGATGGTAAGTGGTTGTGGTAGAATTTGAAAGAAAGGTGACAATGGGTACGATTGAGATAATGGTGGCGATAGCAGCTGCAATGGTGGTGCTAGGGTTTGGTGGTAGAAGTGGTGGCAATGAGGGGTGTTATTTGGGATGATGATGATATTGGTGGCTATGATGGTGATGCTAGGTTTGGTGGTGGAAGGGTTTGAAACATTATAGAGAGAATTATTTTAGTTTCTTGTACTTTGGGTAGAAATGGTAAAAGATTATATTTGATAAAAAGCTTATATAACAGAAATTAAATAAAGGTTCTTTAAAAAGGTGTATAGGGTAGAAAAAATTGAGAGGAGGGATGTGGCATAGTCAAACAATTATGGTTCCTAATTGGCAGTTAGGGTCAACAAGTGTTTTTTTGTTTTTTTTTTTTTTCCCTTTCGTCTGTTTATTCTTGTTATATACTAATCAGAAATCATTAAAACATTTTTATGGAAAATTTGAGATTTATATAAACAAAATCAAAACGATTTTTTTAATCTAGAGTTCATTAACACTCTCAAGAACTATTTAAAAATGCTTTTAGTTCGCATAAATTGACTAAATAAATTAATTTATTAGGCTACTTGAAAAATCGTTAAATAGTAGTTGGAATTTGATTTCAACATAAATAATTATTGTCGAAAATTGAATTGTTTTAAATATCTTTCTCGAGATCATGTAAAATTACAAATTCTACCATGAAAATAACTATCCCACACAATTCATATTTAATCCTTTAAATTTTAGTATGTCTAAACAAGATAACAAAGAAACATCTCTTTTTCTAATGTGTAAAATATATCTAATAATGTTTTGTGACAGCCAAATATTTATTTAGAGGAGCTTATTATAGATGTGTAATAATTTCTATTTATTTTAAGAAAAGCTTCCTAAATTAAATACATACAATGCTAGAGAAATGCCAAAATATCAACAACTGACCAAAACATAAAGTGGCCCCAATACTAAACCTATTTTAATTATTTTAAAATATTTGCTAGTTTCGTTCTCGATGCCCCATTATGCTTGTATTTGACACCCATTTTGAAGAAAAATGAATTCTAAAATAGTGATTGATAAAAGAATGAGTGGTTGAAAAGTAATAAAAAATTTTAAATTTTACACATATTATTTTATTTGGAGAATGTGTGGTTGAAATGAAAAATGAGAAAATAATGAAAATGAAAATGAGTGTCAAACAGGGCTTATATGATACTAAATAAAATTAAAGAAATTTATATTTTTGTAGATAATATACTACTCATTTCCATGTAATATTAGACTACTAGTATTCCACGAAAGTTCATGTAGTTTTCGTTTATAATTTACTGTATTAATCCTCTTCCGACATTTGTGTCATTCGAAGTGAAACTATGTGGAAAATGGAACCCTCTCTTTGAAGCATTTTTGCAGATGAAGGAGAACCGTGGTTACTAATTTAATAAACTACTTTTATCTGCCTATGAAAAAGACAGTATTTTACCTCCTGTATTTTCTAAAACGTGTTTTTTATGCTATATTAGATAGAGAGGCGTTTGAAATAGTAATAGGTAAACTTTCAACTTCTCTTCTTTCTTTCTATTTTACCAAACATATTCTATGCATAAAGATTGGTTTGCTAGAGAGATGTTTTGGCGCGTGATTTTCGTTGTTTTGAACTTTCTTTAGCATTAATTATCAATAGTTTGAAAACTAACTTGCACATCAATAATGGGTAAAAAGGTTGAATCGGAGTGAAATGAAAGTAGAATTGATAGTAAAGCATTGTTTAAAAATAAATAAAATATTTGATTGAACGAATTGTCGTTGACTTAGATAGTTTTAATTTTTTAGGTATATTTGAATCGATTCTCAATTTTTTTCGATCGAACCATAAAATTTGGTGCAGATTCCAAAACATTGTTAAGTCCCACACACTAGGAAGTTTTTCTCGCAATATCAGCTTATTATGCATCCAAAAATGAGAGGCTTCAAATTTATGTTCGCTTGTGGTGTAACATTGTCGTACATATATTTAACTTTTCTATTAGGGCCAACCTAGACCAAAGCCAACTAGGCAATGGGCTAGGGCACAAAAAGGAAAAAAAAAATTACATAGTAGATAGGACTAATTACTGAAAAATGAATTAATTTCTTAAAATTTCATTAACCATAATTTTCTTTGATCAATTATAACTTAGTTCAAACTATTCAAAATGATTTTTTTCTCGAACTTATTATAAACGATTAATTATAAGCTACCAAACGAGCTCAATATTGTTTGATAATGTAGTCTAATTTGAAAATTAATATTACTCGAACAGTTTAGTTTAATGGGTTATAACTCAAATTTGATTTATTCAAATTAACTTTTGTGGAAATTACACCACATTTCAAATTTTACTAAACAAAAATCTTATTTCTAAAATTACTGGAAAATATATGATTAATGTTAAATCACTTAACTCCATAATCTAAAACCGTTAACCACCCACAAATTAATTTAATTACACAATTCTTCTATCACATATCCACATTTCACACACACTCAAAAAAAAAAAAAAACACTTTCCTTAATTTCATCTGCATCACAATTCGAAGCCTGAAGATCGTGATTTTCATCTGCATCACGATATTCGAAAGATCAGTTGAGAATATCCGTTCACAATTAATTGTATCTTGATTTACATGTACAAGAATTGGAAGAAGAAATGAGAAGGATCGATGCTTTCAAACGTTAACTTCCTCTCTACATGCATCTCTTAAATGAAGGTACAATTATTTTTCTTTAAATTTTAATGGAGTGTTTTTTCCTTGAATTGTATTGTCTATTTTGTTCATTATTCATTAATGTGAGTGATTTAACTTTTTGGGTAGCAATAGAGAGATTGACGGAGGAAGGGTAGCAATGGAAATGAGAAAATGTAGGACTTGTGATAGAGGAATTCATACCAATGAAGATTGATTCAGAATACATCAAGGGCCAGAATCTCAAACCATCGGAGTAAAAAGAAGGATTGGATTAGTTCATTTCAGTTTTGGAGCGCTCCTCTTTGATACCAGAAATTAGGAATCTGATTTGCGCCCAAATCAGTAAGATTTTTAAAAAAATTTACCTTCTTTTGCTTCTTTTATTCTAAAGATTTTCGGTACAGATGTTTTAGCAATTACTTAATTATATTTGAATGTGATTTTTGGTTGCGAAGTTGCCATGGAGCTTTCGTGTAATTTAGAATAGTGATTGATTGGAGAATATGTGGTGGAAAAGTTTTAGATTTGTATATAATATTATTTTATTTGAAAAATGTGTGGTTGAAATGAGGAAAGAGAAAAAAAAGTTAAAGAGAATGGGTGCCAAACATGGGCTTATGTTTTCTTTCTTGCTGGTATATATTCTGCNATTTGATGAATGTGTGGTTGAAATAAAGAGAGAGAGAGAAATAATGTAATGGAATTTAATTTAATGGGGCTCAAATGGGGGCTTAAAGACAGAGCAGGGAATTCTGTATCATTCATGGAATAAGTAAAAGAAGAGAAAGGATTTGTCCCAGCTGAATGCATCTCACCGTCAATTCCTGTAGTTAAAATGCGATCGTTTGATTTGAGTTTGAAAGGTCATTATGGTCATAGGAGGTCAGAAGTGAAGCAGATAAAACAGAGGCGCTACTGGTCCCCAGAATTGCGTAAGAGTTTTGTCAATGCACTTCATCAGGTTGGTGGAGCACAACGTGAGGAGCATAATCCTTCTGTCCTTTTTTCTTTTATTTGTTTGTTTGTTTGTTTTTCTAGTTGAACGATATTAAAGAACAAATGAACTAAAATCTTGTACATGTTACTACGGGTCACGTAGATGCTTTAACCCCCGATGGACATGATGTAGTGAAATGCAATATAACGACACTAGTTATTTTTAGTAATAATGTGGATTGTATTCAAAAACCATTCATACGCTTATAATCGAGAATATCTCCATTGAAATATATATCAGTTCCACGTCCAATGATCGTGATGTTGTACACTCAAGTTACATGTCATCTTTTTTTATCGTGCACTGCTATGCTATATAATGGTTTCTATAATTCAATGCATTCAAAACTAGAAACATCACACATGAGGCTAAATCACGCCATAATTTCATAAAATCGAGTCATAGGAATTAAAAATGATGTCTTTTATTTTCTAGCTCACATCACACAGAACGTAATATGTGTGGACTGTAATATATCGGAAATTGCAATTATGTTAATTTGTTGCTTATTTAAACATTTATTCATTTTATTGCTCAAACTCTCAAGTATGTTCAGCTGTTAATGTCACGTGTTGTAGCATGTAGTGCGAATCAATTTATCTTCCATTCATACATTAGTAAATGAATCTGTTAAAGATACATATGTCCCAACCTTTTGCATTTGTTTCTCTATCTTTATATTATATTTCGTTTTGAATGAATGTACAACAAGAATGGGAGTTTTACGTCAACTCCGGTAACATGTTTGGTGGAAGGAAATCACACAACACTTGCAAGTTTTTCTCTGATGTTGCTATCAATTGTTTGTCGTGCTAATACAATTCGATCTCATTTTATTCTGAATAATTCCATTCTTGTGCAGCAAGTGGATATTTTCATCGCAGTTTGTAACTTTTTGGCAAAATTTTCAAGATTGTGTATGAGATTTTTTACTGCACTGTGTAGGATATATTAAATTTCATTCATTTTATCCTGAGAAGTGTGTGGTTAATTTCCAAATGGATGCAATATGTCAAATGAAGACCAGTGACACTACAAAACTAAGAACTCATAGACACTGCCGTCAAGGAGAATAGTTAGCAATTACAATACAAAGCATGGACAAAATGACAACGAATCAGTTTATAACACCTGAATAAGATGTAAAACTTTAATATGATCGGGGAACTAGACAAAGTACAAAAATATATTTATCTTCCGTTTGTCTAATAATTTTGATTGTCTTTACCTTCCAAGTGATGTCCTCCCCACAATACACTAGTGATTTGAACTCTAAAGTTTGCTTCACATACACTACTGAAGGGAACAAACAATAATTCAAGATGACAGAGAAAGACTGGAAGACTACTTATAATACAGAAAGCAATGATTCAAGAAAACAAAGAAGCCACGAGAATAGATAAAAAATCGGGGGATAGTATGATTGCTCGACTACTGTATCAAAAGATGAATCTTGTGTGTCGTTTGTTGTCTCTCTATCTTCTCTATATTTGGATTTTTCATTTTTCTTTATTTGTAAATTATTCTCATCCTTTATTTATATGGAATAGTAATCCGGAAAGGTTATATAAATAAAAATAAAAAATAAAAAAATTGAATTTAAATTTGCAAATAATATGCAATTGCAGTTAATGTATTGAGTGATGTAAGTCATTTCTTGAAATGGAATTAATGTATCAATCATGCTACAATATCATCCTGGTTGACATCATGGATGACATTCTCCAACAAAAAGACATAATATCATTTCTCTATTCTCTAGTTAAATCAAGGTTCTCTATTCCCGATATAGAATAACTTTGGTTTATTTTTCCTAGTAAATGGAAAATCCAATTATGCTCGTTTTTATCAATNTTCTACTATTTTTCAGAAAATAATCAAGTACAGTATAAAATGATTTAATTTCCCCTATTTTTCTTTCGCAGTTAATTTCTAAACTTTGAATCAAATTTACTAAAATTTTGTAAATAACAGGAGTGCAAATATTAATGCAAGTAATTGACATAAATAATAAAAATCTTACAATATTGAAGCAATATGTAAAAGTAGAGTAATATCTATGAGATTTCCCTCGAGCTTGCACCCATATGTTAGTTTATTTATATATCAGTGATCGGTGTTATTTGAATTTAAGAAAGTGAGTTATAGTCCAACACGACTTTCGCACACTTATTGATTTTCTCTCTGACACTTTTGCATATCTCACAATGGATCAAACGAAATCACAATTTTCCTTTCAACTCATTGTTAAAACATCACCTTGAATGGTAACAGAGTTCTCATGACTTTCTTTAACAATGCTTAAAACGCCTACACACGACAACATAGCAACAAGATACTTGCACTAACCCTCAAGGTTTTTACCGTTGAAGTATAAGTAAGATAAGACTTTTTTAGAAGCTAATAAGAATAAGAAGACAGTATCTTCAAACAAATTTAATTTCATAAACACATCACACTAATATCTCTTACATAAGAGTATACATACATACTTCAACTACACTCTTGGTACTTTATCTAAGAAAATTAAAACTCCATAAAGATTACCTTATTACACGCTTTCACATCAAAGAAAGAAACTGAAAGTGTTACAAGATTTAAACTGTTAGGTAGAGAGATAAATTTTTGGCTTAAGACTCGATACCTTCTTTTGAGAATTAGTCTTCCATTTATAGATGGGAAAAGTGTCACAGCTGTCTATCATTATTGTTGCTTTAACTGTGTAAGATATTTGGTATCTTACTGTGGCCCAAAATTCTTTTGTCTTAACATGGAAAATAATTGGGGGTAAACCCACGGTTTTCTTTATCAAAAATAATTCTAATAAAATAGTGATAAAGGGATCCCTTTTACTTTTTCATATGTGACTCAAACCACTCATCTGAGAATTCCGATGGATCTAGAGAGATTGGTGAGATGTTGCCTTCGGTGTAACAGCATTCGTACTTATGATTTGGATAGTGCTAAAACTGTTTACACAACTCATCTTTTGTTTTCTAGTGTTCCACTGACTTGTCCTTCAAAGATATGATCGTACCATATGTCAAGATAGTGTCAATTTTTTTTTAGTGGGTGCTACAGCTTTACTGTAAATCATGTGATCTTGTGACTTTTACACCTATATATTTTGTTTTTCTTCGATGACCTTTTGGATATGCTTGAACTACTCATTATATCCCTTGACTCTATAGAAGGCTATCATATTGATGACGTCTTCTGGTGTAGTTTCATGGACTTCAATCTTCTCAAACTGGAAATGCTTAAAAGTAGTGGCCATTCTTATGACGTGTCTTGCTGGAAGCAACCTATCTTCTTCATTATCTCATTCAGGACTTGTAGAGAAAAATCTAATATAGATGTTCTTGTGTTTAAAAACTTGACAATATTTTTCAATAGCTCTAACCACATCCTTTGGTAGCATATAAATTTCTTTTAATGATTCTGATGGGTAAATTCAGATTACATTTCCCATTTCATAAAAAGTACGAACCCAATAGGCTGGGACTCCTCGATATAAATTAACTTTGTTATAAGTTCCATATGTTAGAGTTTTCAGCCATCCTCCTATACTGGTGAACCAGCAGCAGGCAAGATTGAACAATATATATGCCAGAATAAAATCAATTTTATTTTTTATGTCCATAACACCAAGGGTGTTATAGGCTTTGATAATATTTGAGGTATTAAGCTCTGGTATAGAGATACTATCATTTATAAGTTGTTTCTCCTATGAGAGACAAAGTAGTATTCTCTTTGATTGAAAGCTTGTGAAGCTTTAATGCTTCTTGTGAAATATTGGCTTTAGAGCCTTCAGATTTATTGGCACTACGACCTTCAGATAATATAGCATTGTTGGCTTTCTCGGATGTTGGCTTGGCAGCAGCCATTTCCATCAGTGTTATCTTGGATTCTATCGCAGCAATCTTTATATTCATCTCGAACTTGAATGTTTCGAGTTCTTTCCTGATTTGCTCCACTCCTGATTAAAAAATCTAGAATAAAATTTTCTTTTCCTTTAATATAAACAATATCAAAACTAAATGGCGCAAACCACATTTACATTCTAATAAGTAGTCTTTTAGCTGCACTTGTTCCAAATTTATTTGTCAACAATGGTTTTACCCGAGTATTATCTGTTCTTATAAGAAACTTTTTATGAAACAAGTAAGGTTCAAATTTTGCTATTCATTTCTTAACGGCTAATTCTTTACGATTAATATCAGACCTGGTTTCTGCATCCTTAAAAGCGCTTGAAGTATAAGCAACAAGCTCTTCTAGACATTCAAACAATGGATCAAAAAAAAAAAAATTATGATTACCTTTTCTTTTGAGGATTGCTCCCCAGTGTAATAGAGATGCATCAGTTTCTAAAATATAGAAATCATCATCATTTGGAATATTTAATTCAGGTAGATTTTCACATATTTTCTTTATTTTATTTATCATTTCAATATCTTCTTGTGTCCATTCCCATACAATTCATTTTCTAAGTTTTTTTAGTAAAGTGGACTTTGTATTTTGAACAATTTTTGATAAATTTTTCAGAATAATTTAATAATCCAATAAAGTTTTACAGCTCTTTCTTATCTATAATTATTTCTGAAAATTCGATAATTTTTTTTTTCCAATATGTGGTTGTTGAAGTATTTTTCTTCTATAAAAATATATCCTAAAAATTCGATTTCAGTTTTAGCTATTCTGCCTTTCTTTCTGATAGGGCTAATTCATATTTTCTAGCAATATAATTAAACTTTTTAAGATGTTCGATATGTTCTTTTAAATTTCTACAATGAATAAGGATATCATCTACATAAACTGTGCAGAAGTTTTTTATTAGTCCAATAATCTTATCCATTCTTTGTTGAAATATTATTGGTGCATTCATTAATCCAAATTGTATAACATTTCATTCGAATTGTCCTAATGGATTAGGGATAGTAAAAGTAGTTAAAGGTTTTGATGTTTCATCTAATTTTATTTGTCAATATCCCGATTTACAATCAAATTTAGAATATATTTTACTTCACTGTATTTGTTTTATTAACAAATCTTTTATTGGAAATTTATAGCTATTTGGTATAGTTTTAGGATTTGGATCTCTATAATCAATTATCATTCAAGTTTTTCCTCTTTTAATTTCACTATGGATCATA
>CAIGRB010104700.1:9481-43419 GCA_903798255.1 Fraxinus quadrangulata | reverse complement strand
GGGCCATCACTTGAAAATGAGGTTTGTCTCGAGTCTCGACTCAGTATATATATAATTTTTTTTTTTTAGGTATTTTTTCAAAGATAGCTGTACAGTCGACTTTTAAAATGTTTCAAGACACAGGTCTTTTAGTGTGCTTAACACGGACGGTTCAAGTTCGGGCCATCACTTGAAAATGAGGTTTGTCTCGCCTCGACTCAGTTTCAACAAGTCGTGAGCTGAGTCGGTTCGAACTTTTCTCAAGTCGAGTTGAGCTGCAGGCCGTTCAAGTCCACGAGCCGGATTGAGGTCCCTACATTCTCCCAAGCAAGAGAGAGGGAGAGGAGGAGCTTAAATGGCGCCAAAAGTAGGAAATGAGAACCAACGAAACGTGAGAAAATTCCTCTTATCATCCAAGTGAAAAAAATGGAGGAAAAACAATCAATTTTTGATAATTTCTTCTTTCATCATCATCCTCTCTCAATTTGGAATTCTAGCCATGGCTGCACAGCACCAAATCATCTGGGTCTCTTCATAAAGGTACCATGATTATGTTAATCATCTTTAGCCAAGATGTGTTGTTATTGATTACATTGGCCATGTTATATCAGTGAGCATTTTAATTTTTTGTACGCAAGAATGCGGAATTTGGGTGTTTTAGTCTTGATTTCTAATTTCTATTCCTTGTGCCTGAATTTGGAAATTGATCTATTTGTCCACTATCTACCCGTATGATCTAGACGAAAATTGCATTGCTCATTTATTAAATTTAAGAAGGATAATAAAGTCAGAAAGATTTAGATATCACGAATATGTCGAATCTAAGTTATCTAATATATTGATATACAATTCCATTTTGCATATACATTTCCTGTTTAATAGGACAAGATTTCGTTTGCTGTTTTTGTTTTTCATTGGGAAAAAAATGATTTTTTGTTGAATAACCAAAGGCGTAATAGAATCTGGTCATCTACCAAGTGGATTTTGAGGATTACATGCTAATACGGTGCCATCAAACCAATGCTTATGTTGCATTTTGTGCAGGTATTGCAAGAGAAAAGGCCTAAATACAATCAGTTTCCACAGATGAAGGAATTATTTTAACTTTGAAAGTATGAAGCGCACTTTAGCTCTTCATAACCATCTATTGCTTGAACTGTTCATATTACCTAAGATAGTTCCATTAAGGTTAATGCTATATATAACTGTAATCAATATGTCAAATTCTAATATCTTCTCTGAGCAGATAGGCTCTAAATTCCCTTTAAAAGAAATCATACATAAATAGAGTAAAAGCTGCTTCCATCTTAACTTCTACTGTCTACCCACTTGCCTCGATAGCTTTTGTTCAAGGAACTTGTACTTCCATTATTGAACTATTTCTTGTGCAGAAAGTAACCATAGCTCGTTTTTGACATACAATTATCAAAAAAATTGGGGGCATGTATTCTGATTAGAGCATCAAATGAATATTTTAAATTGATCTTTGAGATTGCTAATATTGATTTTACAATTTGCATCAGGTTTGAGATTCAAGAAGCACAAGCATCAATTCTATTGTAGCTGAAGTTAGTACTGCAGGCATTTTGTTTCATAGCAGATGGGAAAGGATGTACAACACCAAATATCTTTTCAAAATAACAGTCCAGGATGTATGTGGAATATACTTCATCATATTAACAACTATAGGTGGCATCATGCCAGGAAAAGGCTCACTAATAAGAGTTATGATGCGGGTAAACATGCTCATGGTGGGGAATTTTTTATCCCATTCATTGTTTTCTTCTACTGAATATTTGTTTTCAGATTAGCAATCTGTGATAGTACATTTCTGATTCTGATTATCTTAGACTAAAATACTTAATTCCTTTATGAAGTGGTTAGAGATTCAGGGGGCAGCACAACTACATCGGGTGCTGGTGAAATGCAAGAAAACCTTGGTGCTACAGTAAAAAAATCATCTGTATGTTTAAATTCTTTATTGTTTTGTATTGATCATTCTTTGTTATCTTCCTCTATAGCAAGATTTGTTCTCCTTTTTCAGTCATCTTTACCAAACTCTGGTTTCCATGGAAAATGTAGCTCAAAATGCTAAGATGAAGACAAAAAAAAATTTCTTGATCTTAGTTGTGAAGGTGATTAAATATATTTTTTTTTCAAATTTTTATTAGGTTGAAGGGAATTTGATAGAGTCTGGCTCAGTACACAAAGGCTCAACGAAATCTCGAATAAAGGCCTTGATAACTGAACAGGTTAAAAGAAGGGGTCGACATCGCCGGAGTTCTTCTGACCCTATTCGAAAGCAACTGGGACGAACTAATTCCATTCATCATCTAGAACTTTCTGATGTCGACCCACCTCCCAAGATTGCTTTAGATGGTGAGATAGTGGGAAATCAAGATAATGCGCAATCCTCTATTGCTGGTTCATCGGACCCATTCCTGGAAAAGGTCAGTGATGAAACAGCTAAAATGCTTGGCTTGAATTACCAGAAGCAAACTGAGGATAATAAGCAGTGGAATCAGCCGGTTGGGGATCATAATCTTCTCCAGGGCAAGTTGACATATGAAATGAGGCCTAGTAAATATTCTTCGGCCGAAGAGTTGAAATTATTTCTAGATGCTTTAGATTTACTTAACATGAGAGAAGAGTTGTTAATGAAAATTTTACAAGATCCAAATTGTTCATTAGCAAATCATTTACACGTTAGGTGGAGGTCAAGTTTAAGGTTTGGACTAACCAAATCAGTGTCATTTCCTGTGGCTGGTTCATCAGGGATAATAGATGCTAAGTCCAATTTTATACCAGAAGAAGAAGATAATAAAACATCTGCAAAAGACTTCAACAAGCATTTGTTGACATCAAGAGGTGCATTTGTGGAAGATGGTATACCCGAAAATGTTCATCCTAGTTCTACACATGCCCTCAAGAAACGCCATGAGAATAAAGTTGTCATGAAGCGCTTCAAGAATCTTAGAAAAAAGCTAAAACACGCAATCTGGGAGAGCAAAAATGAGAAACAACGAATCGTAATGGATGCGGTCCTTCATAAAGTTCCTTACGGTCGGAGAGTCTCCAAGGAAGCAAAGGAGGATACTCACAAGCATAACGGGCCAATCATAGACAAATCTAGTAAATACAGTCAGGGGAGTGATCAATTTGATTCTGGTGTTGGCAAGAAAGGCCCGCAAGACATCAATAAAACATCATCATTTAATGAATCATTAGATAGATATAGTCGTTTACTGGAGACCGGTTTCAGAAGAGAAGAAAAACATCACATTTCTGAAGAATCAAGGTTGAGAACAAGAACACCTTCACCTGTTGGGACGAGTTCTGTTGCTACCCTGGCTAGGATTCTCTCACTTCCTGATCTCAGGTCCTACTCTTATTTTCCAAGCGACGACTCTCCCGGTGCTAGTTCTTTAAATGCACTGCTTGATAATTCGGCAGGGAACGTGTCGATAGTAAGTAATCAGCCTGGTGAACAAAGGTCTTTAGTTCAAGATTCGGAGACTAAAATTCTACCAGACACTGTTTCAGAAAGTGGAAATCAAGAATACCTATCAGATGTTATTGAGACATTCGATGACAATGGTAATTTGGGAACAACGAAGAAATCATCTTCCCATGATGTCAATTTTGAGCACAGCTTAAGTTCTTCTCAGGTGGGAAAACTAAATCCAGTTTTTGAGCACAACTCACACTATCCAGAGGATGAAATTGGCCCCGATCATCCCATGTCAATAAAAAAAGGTTACTTTCTCTTTAAGCTATGTTTGTTTCAGCAAAAATGGTTTTAAAATTATGACTATTGCTGAAGAAAGTGGACCAATTCATCATGTAATCTTTTTCCTTTTAAAATACTATTTAGACAATTGTGACAAAATATTTAATTAGCATACATGTCAATTGGTTAAGTATTAATCTTCATGTAGTTGAAGAAAATGCAAGTGGGGGTTTGTATGCACTTCTCCAGATGCATAATCCATTTATTTACATCACATGACCACACGACGTGTATTTGCATGAATGCTACTCTGATAACAGTCATAGAACATTATGATTGTTAGTCCAGAAATAATTTAGAATCTAAAATTTCATAGGCTAAATGAAGGGAAAAAGAAAAAATAACTATGGAAAACATCCCAACAATTGCCAAACACTTTTAAAACTTCAATTGAAAGTTGTTTGGGCTCAAAGTACCTGACCACCCACATAGACACCCCAAAATGGGTAATACTCATGTACTTATGTCACAGAGAAATGAGAGACAATATTAGTTACAATAATCATAGGAAGAAAATGAAGAATTGATAAAATGGGAGATCTTCAAAGTATTAAAGGTCCCTAGCCTTATTTTTATCGGCAGAGGTTAGATAATACTTTGTCTTTGATCATCATGTTGTAGTAGAATTGCGATCGTCCTGTTTTCTAATATAATCCGACTTTGATGTACTCATGTTCAGGATTGATACTGAATCAACTGTTTCCTACCGGAGAGGATTCTTTGGCTATTCAGCTGCATGGGCCGAGCTCAGATTTTTCTATTGTATACGAGAATACCGTTGGCACTAATAATGTAGAAAACATAGTCGAGGAGTTCTACAGCAAACTATTATATACTCAGAAGGATATAAAAAATAAATCTGAATTCAATTACGTAAGAGATGTACTAGAACTATCTGGCTTCAGTGGCAATGAGATCCTCGGGAAATGGCATTCTGCCAAGCAGCCAGTAGACCCTTCAGTGTTCGATGAAGTTGAAGGGTGTTTGATTGATCAACCAGTCTGTTCTGGGAATGAAGAAGGTTGTGTCTGTGATCATCTTCTCTTGTTTGATTTAATTAATGAGGTTCTGTTAGATATATATGAGAGTTCATTTTCTTTCTGGCAAAAGCCATTGACTTGCCAGTCTCATATCCATCGAATGCCCTTTGGTTATCATGTTCTAGAGGAGGTTTGGGCGAACATAAGTAGGTACTTGAGCTGGAAACCCGAGGTTTTCCTAACGCTTGATGATGCTGTGAGACGGGATTTAGCGAAAGTTGATGGTTGGATGAACCTCCAATTTGATGCTGAATTTGTGGGTCTTGAAATGGAAGTTCTAATATTTGATGATCTTCTCGAGGAACTCATCTTCGACTGAATTTGTATTGGGATCAGGTTTTTCTTCAAGCAACTACCTTCTCATAACTCATGTACAAATGTTGTCCTTAAATTATCATATTGTGAGTAACCATTCATTTGAGTATGTAAAAATTAGGCAGCGAAGTTAGGAAATAATAGTTAGGGGAAAGCCAATGACCAGGACAAGGAGCACGGCTCTAATAGTTATTTGACAAAATCCATTCATGCTGTACATTTTGTAATGGATATGATTGTAGAAACTAATGGTGTAAAAAGAAAAATTCTTGGATTGAGTATGTGCATCGAGAATCTTGGATATTAACCTCTTGAAGTTTTACTTAGTGTATTATGGGGAATTCCCCGTTTTTTAACAATGCTTACAAGTATTAAAAACAATTTTCTATTAGTTGATGGAAAATTTTGCCTCTTTAATAGTACTTGGCTTGAATTGAGATTTGTAGTCCATTATACTGTCCATCCAATTATAAATTGATACATTATGAAAAATTAAAATTGATGTTAATGTTGAAAAAATTAAAATTAATGACAAACTTTTAATTTTTTGGCACATTAATTTGCAATTGGGTGAACGACAAAAATGGACAACAGACCTCAACTCCTTGTAAGCACCCTCTTTTTATTTTGTCCTCTTTAATAATACTCGTAAGCATCCTCTTTAATGTTCACCAACCGTCCATTTAATTTTCCATGGAGGAAATTTCTTCAAAAAAAAGAGGATGTGATTTTCCGGGCTCGGGATATGACTACCCCATTGGAAATGAGAATTTTCTGTCTTCATATGATGAAAGTCAGAAGAAATTTATATAAATATAGATGTTTCATCTTGAACAAACAAGCCCGTCTAGCTCAGTTGGTAGAGCGCAAGGCTCTTAACCTTGTGGTCGTGGGTTCGAGCCCCACGGTGGGCGTTTCATTTTTCTTATTTTTTGGAATGTCCGTCAAGTGCTATATCCTTTCTTGCAAGAATGACTTAATGATCTAATTATCCTTATTCCTTTTGCTAAATGTGCCAAGGATACAACTTTTTCACATTTAACGCTTGTTTGGTATCTACTATTTTTAAAATATATTTTTCTTATTCTTACTCTCGATCACATATTTTTCAATAAAATGATATTACACGCAAACTCGATATATATTTTTTTTTAACCACACATTTTCTAACAAAATATTATTTCAAAATGCATTTTGGGCAAAAATTGGGACTCAAACATGCGATTATTTGCACTCACAAGTTACCGTGCAAATATTTAGTTTCTAGATTTTGTGTAATCAGCAATATAAAGGGTTAATTATGCTGCGAATTGTTATTGAAAGTTTTGAATAATTACAATTGTCACTCAAGTTTTTAAATATTACAACAAAGGTCACTCTATAAAAACTTTCACACAGAATCATACGCGATGCCGTTAAGTGCCATTAAACAACATTATTTATTATGTCAAGTCAGTAAAATTAGAACCCAATAAGTTGAGTTGAGAAAACGTAATGCAACTTTAGTTTTGAACAAATTTTTAGATTAAGTAAACTCACGTTTTTATAAACAATTAGTGCCGTCTTGACATAATAAATAATGTCGTTTCATTACACATTGATACTTAACAACTCCAAGTAGGATATAACATTAAATTTTCAATCGAGTGACTGCTGTTGTAACGATTAGAATCTTTGAGTGACTATTAGTATAAAAAATTAACTTTAGCTGCTAGGATAGAATTACTCAAACCTCAATGATCATTGACATAATAAACCCGTAATTTAAATTTATTCTCAACATTTGATAACGAGTAATTTTGGGTCTCCGTGTTCGCTCAATCAGTCCACTATTACAATGCAAATTATGCAACCAAATAACTTATAACCATAGTATACTATGAATTTCATAAACTTTTTACAAAAGAATTAGGAGAGCCATCGAAAGAGGTAGAAAGTGATGTTTACTCATTGGCCACATAAAAAGTGATTCCACATCCACTTCAAACGGAGCAAGTTTATTCATACCCCACCTTAATATGGGTTCTGAAAGTAATGCTTCACCCTTTATTCTCTTACCCTCTGTTTGGTACACATTAAAATTTTCATTTTCATTTTTATACTCATTTTCAATCACATTTTTTAATAAAATAATATTTCCATCACATCAATAACTTTTCCTTCTTTTTCAACCACAAATTCTCCATCAATCTACTATTTAAGAATACATTCTTTCAAAATAATGTGGCTCAAGTACACCCTTATTATGCAATTTGCTTTGTCAATTCAATTGGTTTGAAAAGGAAAAATTTTATAGGTCTTTCGCAATCAACCCATGTGAAGGCTGAAAAAGGGGGTGATTTTCGGATTTTTAATTATGTATTGAGCGCTCAGAGGAGGTATATAGAGCTAAGGTTGCGGGACTTTTGAAAAATCAAAAGCTACTTTTGAGATTGAGAAATTTCTTATAAACATGTTTAGATAATTTTTGAAAATACTTTGTCTGACTAAAAGAGATTTTAGAGATAGTTAGCCTCGATATCTTTTCTAGAAAGCTCCATCAAACGGGCTTTTAATCTCTAACTTTTCGTTAGTTAATTTAGTTACACTCTATTTTCATTGATGGGAGGTTAAACCTCATATCCTTGTGATTTTTGTTTTCATTAATAAATGCACCATTTCGGCTTGGAAAAAAACGAGTCTGGTGGAAAAGGATTGGAAAGGGAGACCAATCTCTGCTTGGAGAATCCTAATAATATCTCACTTTCTTGAAAGAATGGCTAGTTTTTCCTCCTCAAAAGTGAACAAGGATAAGAACAACTTTAGTTTAGGAAACAAAAGTATGTTTTAATCCAAGTGTTGAGACTTTGGCTACTAAACTTTACACTTCGTCATCGTTTACTCATCCAACTTCACAAAACTTCCCAATGGTTATTGAAGTTAGGCCGCTGCACTAAAATGATCACCAGATCGATTCTATATGTGGTTGTGCCTATGTGAAAGAGGGAATAGTGGCGTAGTAGTTAAAATTGTCCATATGTTAAGAGACTTGTACATGTGGACGTCAACTCATCCAAAACAAAATTGTACACTAAAATGTGCAAGTTTCTTAACATGTAGATAATTTTAACTGCCATGTCACTGTTCCGTCTTTCACGTAGACACAACCACAGATAGAATCCATCTGATGACCGTTATAGTGCAATGAAACTAAGTTCATTGGCCATTGAGAAGATTCGTGAAGTTGGCAGGACAAGCCTTGACGAGGTATAAAGTTCAGTGACCAATTAAATATTTAATTCAAAGTGTTGATTACAACTTGTTGTAACCTTCCTTTTCTCCAACATGCCAAGGTAATTTTTGGATTATGAAGTAGAATGTTCATATGAGGAAAAACTTTTATCAACATCTGATAATTTTGAATTCAGATAAAAATAAAAATAAAAAATAAAAAAAAACTGAGGCATAAAAAGGCAACTTTAGGCTGATTAACCTATCTAAACAATTCCTCCAAGTACAAAATATATGCTCCTCGAGAAGCGTGTCAGAAGACCATAATAACCCTCCCAAGTCCCAACAAATCAACAAAACCTAAATCGTCACACTCTTTCATTCTTTATTTCGAAAACTAGTCACAACATCTCCATCGAGCAAATTTAACTAGTATGCCATCCTCTGCATACCATCTTTGACATTCGAGGAATCGATATCCGTACTCAGATTGCAAAATTTTTTGCTCTTTTTTTGTTTGGGACAATTTTTTATGTCACGGCATTGGATGCAAATGTTACTGGTTTACATGTTAGCTATGGAAAAAGATATTTGGGGAATATCGGACCCACCAAATTATCATGAAGTATCATTGTGTCAAGAGCGTCCCTTCATCCATTTGAAATTCAACGAAGGACATATTCGACTTCATTGAAAAAGCCACGAATTGATGGGATATTTCCTTCCTTTGCTGTTATAATGGCCCTGCCACAGTACATTATACAAATTAAACGGATCCCACATAATTGGTAGAAAAAATCGCTTCTTTAAAAAAAGCGAGACTATACACGGATTTCAATAAAATATTTAAACAGACGATTTAAGCGATTATCACATATTTTTCATCAATCTAAAAACAATTAAATCATTTTGCCAAAAAATCCTCTTACATTATAGTGGGACTCATGCGAGATCCATATAAATTAAAAAAAATCCCACTGAAAAAATTTGACACTTTTGTTGACATCCTCTCACATAGTGGTGGAGCCTATACGGGAGGGTGTCAAATCCTCCCCAGCAGCCCAGCATTGTTCATATTTTGTAGCAAAAATGCAATGTTATCCCAAATATTGAAAAGAANTAATCTTTTAGTGCTTCAATTTAGCCCCTATTTGATACCAATTAAAAAGAGTTTTTTTAGAAAAAACGAGTTTTGAAATAGTGAATTTTTTTAGAACATGTGGTTAAAAAGTAGGAAAATATTTTGAATTTACGTGTAAAATATTTTATTATGAAAATGTAATTGAAAATGAGTTTAAAAAAAAAATTGGAGAATGATAGACAAATATAGGCTTAAAAATGTATACAGATCAGTCCCTTCATTTGTCTATGCTCCAACTAACCGAATTAGTTAGCACGAGAAATTACTTACAAAGTATGTATGGTCGCGAAAAACCAAAGCGCATATAAATCTTCTAATAGATGTAAAAATTAACTGAATAAATATATAGAAAATAATTTATGTAGTTGACTTCAAGTTTAGAGTTTGTTTGCGTTTCATCTACTTATATTTTCAAGTCAAAATCAAATATTGGTTGTAATCATAAATTTATCGCTATTACCTACTTATTATCCACGCATTTCTCAAGATTCATCACCCCTCCATTTATATAATGAACTCCAAACAAGTACTCAGAAGAAAACTTAGTTTGTTATAAATGCATTCTTCATTTAGTCCCTATTGGGTGAGAATTAAAATCTTGACTTTAACGTAAGTCAAAATTAATAATTAATTTTAATTTTATATTTCATGAGATCCACAAATTTTCAACTAGACAATTCATCAATTTTTATTAAAATTTACTAAGAATCTGTTTTTAATCCCATTCAACGTGAGCTTAAAAAATATATATTTACATTCACCACAGCGTCTAATTTGTACTAAAAAGTAGATATTTTTGTAATACTTACATCGTGGTTGATATCTCGGATGACATTTTATGATTTGGCAATCAAGTTTGCCATTAATTTCTCCGACACTTACTTAAATTGACGATCTCGATTTTTATATCTAATGGAATGTCATCCAAAATGTACACATTAAATGTCCAAGTAGATTAATCCAAAACTAAAACCTACCACTTAATCATTTCAATTTTCATCACATAATGAAACCTGCAATGAAAAGATAAAAAGTTTAACCTAACCTAATCTTTTCCTTAATCTAAGCTTATCTTTTCATCTCTCAGATCTTTAATGCATTAAGCAAACAGTTAGGCCTAAATATCTGATTGTGAGGAAGACGGGCTGTTTGGTTAAGCCTAAAAATTACTTTTTAACTTCTTTCTTGTTAATTAAAAAGTTTAATTAATATAACCGTAAATTAATAATTACATAATTTATTTATTTGAATATTGCTCAAATTTTTTTAAAAAAATTTACTTATTTACTTATAAGTAAGTTAAGACTTTTATACTTCAAAATTCATAAATTAAGTTAGAGGTTTGCAGCAAATGAAAACGAGGAATACTCAACAAGACACGTGGACGGTCAATATCCACCCTCTTGCTCCCCCACGGGCCTATAAATACGGGTCATGGGTTTACCCATAAAAATCATCCTACATCGAAATCTTCTTATCCTGAGTGAATTTACCTTCAAATCATCGAAAATGTCTTGCTGTGGAGGAAACTGTGGGTGTGGCTCTGGCTGCAAGTGCGGCAACGGCTGTGGAGGGTAATGATGCAGCCGAATCGCTCAATTTAATTTGTAGTTCATATTCATGTCCTAACCAAAATTTTCATATATTTATTTGGTGCAGATGCGGTATGTACCCAGACTTGAGTTACTCAGAGGCCACCGCCACCACCGAGACTCTGGTTCTCGGCGTTGCTCCCCAGAAAACGTACGCATCAATTTAATTAAAGGCTTTCCTTTTACCAAAAAAAATAATAATAATAATAACAAAATGTCTAAAATTGGTGATTATTTTTCAGATATTATGTTGAGGGATCCGAGTCCGAGATGGGTGCAGAGAATGGGTGCAAGTGCGGCTCCGACTGCAAGTGCAATCCATGCAATTGCAAATGAGAGATGGGAATTTGAAGCAGAGATGGAGAAGAATGTATTAGTTTAAGTTGTGTTCCTTATAATAATAAAGTGCTGCTTTCGTGTCTTGACTGACTCCGTTTGGTCTTTGTAACCTTCTCTGCTTTTATTTGGAGTTTTTCTATAATGTTAGAGAGAGGGAGTGGTTGACTCAATAAATGTATGAACGAACGCTCCTTTTTTCTGCTAAATCTGCTTTTATGTTTTCTAGAGTTTGATTTAGATTATGTGTCGAACGAACGCACACTGGATTTTGAAGGATCATTTTTCGTCAAATGGTTGAACGGTCTGCAAGATACTCTCATTGTTGCTTCTTGAACTGGTATTCGAGTATAATCAAATTCGAATGGTTAGACGGTGTTAGAAAAATTCAGTGTTCTAAAATGTCCGTCTAAGCCTTAACAACGAGAGTCACTAAGACATATTAATTTTTTTTTCTCTTCTTAAAGTGTTTTATTTGACTTTAGCTTCAAGTTTTTATGTTTTTAAATGACTTTATTTGGACAAAAGTAAAAAAGAAAACACGTTAGAAAATTTTAAGTAGGAATTGTCAAGTTGAAACTATAAAAAATAATATAATTTTTGCATTTCGAAAACTTGATAATTGTATAATTAAGTAAATTTAGTATTTTATATTTTTAGATATTTGGTATGTATTATTTTAATTGTTATTTAATGGAAGAGGCAAACTTGGTATTTAATGGAAAAAAATTTCATTTTATGGTTCAAGAATGTGTTATACTTGGCCACCAAATTTCACATAAAGGGATTGGGTTGATAAGGCCAAAATCCACATCATCGAGAAATTAACTCCTACAATTTCATCCACGTCAGAAGTTTCTTGGAACAGGTCGGATTTTATTAGCATTTTATTGAAAATTTATCAAAGATCACAAAGCAACTTTTGCTCTTAGTTAGAGAAAAATGTTCCATTCATTTTTTTCTTAAGAATGTCTTCCAAGTTTTTTAAAAAAAAAAAAAAATTATCACGGCTTCCATTATAGTTGTTGACCTATTGTTAATTTGAAATCTCGAAATTTTGATTATAACAAATAAGTTGGTTTTATTTACTAACAATTTGAATTCAAGTGATTATAGTATTTCAAATGTGTACAAAGGAAATTCGTGTAAAGGATAATTGATCAATGGTCGTCAAAAGATCAAAAACTATCATCACAAATCGAACTCTTAAAAAAAGTAAAGATCGAAGCCACATTCAAGAAATTAAGAGCCAAACTTCGGAGCAAGATCAAATACTTATTTTCCCCAATTAAGAATGTGAAGGTACTAACACCTTGATATATGGCATAAATGGCAATAGCTCAAAATCATTCCATACATTAAAAACAACTTGGTACATTAAAAAATGATTCGAATACAATGATTTGATCAAGTGAAAAATGAATTTTAAAAATAACTCTTAGACTTGTAAAATATTTTTATCTTAAAAAGTTTGTGGAAAATGCTCTCTAAAAGATTATTTTTCAAAAAACTCTCAAAGCAAAACAAATGACGTGAAAAGAGGACCGCCAAACTGCGGGGTGTTCGACCGGCCTGCTTGGCGATCAATCGGGGCAGTTGACCGGTTGGCCCGCGGTCGACCGAAAACTCCAACGGTCCAAATTTGACCGTTTGACCTCTGATTTTTTTATGTACAAATGGTCATATTAGTCATCCAAAAATTGACGATTGATCGGACCAATCATCCGATTTGACAGAAAATTTAAAGTTTTTCATTTCTATAAATACCAACTCACTTGTCATTTATTACAAGAACTTAGAGCATTCAATTGAGATTCGCTTGAACTAAAATTGTATTAATTTCTCATCTTATAACCATTCTTCTTTTGAAAAACTTTTGATTGACCTTAACTTTGAAAATCATTTCATTCATAAAAGTTTTTCAAATCTAACCATTGAACTTTATTCATTGCTATATATTAAAGTGTTAGCCTACTTCTCTTCTTGTACTCAACTTTGAATTTATCATTCCTTAAGAAAAGGAGATTTCACCTATAAATTTATTTGAATTGTGGGTAGTGTTGAAGTCCTGAAAAGCTCAACGTTGTAAAATGATCGGTGCTCCTTATTTGTAAGTTACCAAAAGCTTTGCAAATGGTTGGATTGTACCACAAGTCAATTAACATAGTGAAATAATTTACTCGTGCCAGAGAGCTTGGTATTAGATGATGTAGTTCATTGTATTGGATCGAACCTCTTCATAATTATATTGTTTGCATTATCTATCTCTCTTTATTTATTGCTTCCATATTCGTACTTGCTATTTAAATTTATCTATCTTGTTATTACGTGCTCGATCTTAAGTTAATTTTTTAAAAAAGTTTTAGAAATCAATTCAACCATCTCTTGGTTAGCTAGTCTTGGACTATCATANCCCCCCCCCCCCAACTCTTCTCTTGGTTAGCTAATATTGGCTTTCAATATTTACACTGAATTGGAATTTACCTTTTGAGCTTATTTGTGATGCAAGTGACAATACCGTATGAGTGATTTTGGGAAAGCATAGGGATAAATTCTTCTATGTGATCTATAATGCTAGGTGAACTTTGATGGATGCCCAATTGAATTATGCAACTACCGAGAAGGAAATTTTGGCCGTGGTATTTGCATTTGAAATTTTTTAGTATTATCTCATTAGCTCTAAAGCAATTGTCAAACTAATCATTCGACTCTTTAATATTTGCTAGCAAAGAAAGATGTCAAATCGAAGTAAATTCATGGATTTTTCTTTTTCAACAAGAGTTTGACTTGAAATTTCGAGACAAAAAGGAAACAAAAAATCTCGTGGCCTATTATGGATCCCAACTTCAGTAATCTGAGAAGATAAAAATTGAAGAGATAAATAAGTTCTTTCGAGATGAGAAACTTATCCAAGTCCTCCATCTTCTACGAGTTTCCGAGGCACCATGATATACGAATTATGTGAATTATTTAGTGAGCAATATTGTTCTGCCAGACTTCTCTTACCAATAGCGGAAGAAATTATTTGTCGATGTGAAACACTATTTTTGGGAAGATCTATTGTTATTTGAAAGAGGGACATATCAAATAATTCGATGATGCTCGTCGGAGGATGAAATGGAGAAAATATTAGAGCATTCCATTAATCACCATACGAGGGCTCTTAGGGTGCCATGAAAATCGCCGATAATGTTCTCCAATCAGGATGAAAGGCGATCGTTGTCAAATGAGTGGAAATATCTCAAAACATGACATTCTATTTTGTTCGAGGACTAATAAAGTGTTAAGTTTGGGGAGGTTGATAAATGAGATTCTTAACACTAATTTGTAGTCATTCACTTGTACAAATGTTAGTTTATTCCTCTTTTTTATATTGAATTTTCGCTGTTGCTTCATTTTTAAGAGCCGAATGTGCGCATTAAACATTAACAAGATTCGGACCGAAACTCGTTGCTGTAACCTTTTCAAACTGGGGCAATTTCAACATTTTGCTTGTGGACGGATTTTAAGGAAATTTTAGGACAATTAAAAGGACCTATAGAGGTGTCCATTACGCCGTCCTATTGGTGAGGGCACCTGACATCGACAAGAGTCCCGTCCCAATAAGGAGGTGTCTTATGTACCCATAGTATTTTTCTAAAAGAAAAGGGTATAAAAGTAATTTATTAGAGGGTTCTGGAGAAATTTAAAAGAGGATATTTAATAATTTCAACTTAGCTCGCTGAAACAAATTTATCAGTTTCAATATAAAATACAATTGGATTAACTTTAAAAATTCAATCTTTATTATTAATTCTTTTTTTTATCAATTTCAATTTCTCACCACTATAATAAACAATGATTATTAAAAATAAACTACATTATATAAGTAAAATATATTTTACATGTTTCAATTCAAATAAGATCCTCACGAACATTTTCCTCTGTAATTACAGATGAGTTGGCGACACTAATCAATACTTGAAAAAGTAAAAATTAGTGTTCTAAAACCCAGTCCTGCCCGACCGGTTAAATCGGTTCAACATATATAAATGTATATTTTTTAAAAATCTTTAAATGTAAATTTTTAAAATTACCGGTTCGACCCAGTTCGACCTTTTGATCATTAATCATTTTCTTTTTTGGATCGATGGTCGAGTCGGTTTTTAAAACATTGGTAAAAACACGATCAATATATTATTGCGCAATTCAAAATCTAACCCCCCAGAAACAAAAATAGTGCTATAAAATAATGAATTTATTAATTTGAAAATGTATTCATACTTTTCATTTTCATTGTCAAGTTTAAATGAATTATATTAAAAAAATATTAAAATTGAGCAAGATACGTTACCGATTTCCAATAAAAATGATCCTTTTTCCACAGGTTAATTTTTTTCATATTATAATGACACAAAATAAAAAAAAAAAAAATAACTATATTTTGTATTTTAGAAACAATAAAACTTAATCCAACAGTAAACTTTCGGAATTGGCTTGTAATTTACAACTGGCAAGTTCCTAAAATCTGAACCGTTTATTTATTCTTAATCCAACGGTGAATATGAAATTGATGAAATATGACCGTTACGTAGAATTCGTTTATATATCCCCTTGTTCTTCAGAGAGCCAATGAGTCTTCTGGGTTTTCTATCAGTGTTTTAGGCGATGAGTCTCAGGGTTTTCCTTTGAAGAAAAACTAGAAAATTATTTTTGAAGATGGATTCAAGTACTATAATGATCAGAAAATTATCTAAAAAACAGGTGAGTAACTTTTTTACAATAATTTATATAATTTCTTTAGCTATATGATTATCATTTTTGTTATACATGCCTAGAATGAATCCTAAAGGAAAGTTTAAATTCAGGGTTTTGTTCTTTGGTCCAACTGCTGAACAATTTGGATTTCACTGGATTTTATTTTATTTTTGGGTGAATTTTACCGATTTCCTTTTCATATATGGTTTTTTCTGCAATTCTGACCGTTGTCACCTGGTTTTTTAATCAAGAAGAACAAGACAAGGATTTTGAAGATGGATTCAAGTGCTGTTCCAGAGCAACCGAGAAGTAAGTTAATAATAAGATGATAAAAAGACGGGTCAGTCACATTTTCACGATAATTTCTATATTTTATTTGGCTATATGATGATAAATCGGGTTTTCAGTGTATTCTACTTTTTGTGAATTCTCTGAGTGTTTTCACTGAATCTAAGTTTTCGGATTCAACAATTATGTTCTCTCTTGTTTCTATAATTTCTTTATCTTTAATGTTCTTTGTTGGTTCATTAGGATGAATCTTGTAAGATATTTTCTGGATTGAATTGATGATGAATTTTGGGTTTCAGTATAATTATTTCAGTGAAATCTCTGTGGGCTTTTGCTGGATCTTTTATGGTTGCGTTTGGTGTTTCCCTTTCATTTAATGTATGGTTATTTCAGCAATTGTGTACCTAGAGTGATAATGTTCTCTGTTGTTTGCGTAATTCCTTTGTCTTTACAATTGCGTTCTTTTTTGGTGCATTTGGATGGATCTTGAAGGATTCGTCGTTTCGGATTGATAACCAATCGGGGGTTTACTGTATCCGTTCTATGAATTTTTATATGTGCTGAATCTTAAATGGAATTTGTATTTGGTTTGAATATTGATAATTTTTGGGTGGGGTTTCCTTTTCATTTTATGTATGTTTACTTCAGCAATTGTGTTCTGTATCATGTTCGATGAATTTTTGTATGTGCTGAATCTTTAATGGAATTTGTATTTGGTTTGAATATTGATAAGTTTTGGGTTCCCTTTTCATTTTATGTATGGTTACGTCAGCAATTGTGTTCTAAGTGTATCGTGTTCTCTTTGTTCTAAGATATAAACAAATATGTTCATTTTTGGTGCATTGACTTGAATCTTGAAGGATCTTTCCTGGTTTCAATTTTTCGGTTAACTAGATTTATTTATGTGCTTATCAGTGGATTTCACTGGATCTTTAATAGAATTTGTGTTTTTGTGTTTGGATTGAATAACGAGGGTAAGTTGTGGGTTTTCTTTTTCTTGTATGTATGTTTATTTCAACAGTTTTGTTTCTTAGTGTGATAATGTTCAAATTCTATTTCAACAGTTCTGTTTCTTAGTTGAAGGATCTTTCCTCGGTTCAATTTTCAGTTAACTAGATCTATTTATGTGATTCTCTGTGGATTTCGCTGGATCTTTAATAGAATTTGTGCTTTTTGTGTTTGGAATGAATAACGATAACACGTAAGTTGTGAGTTTTCTTTTTCTTTTATGTATGCTTATTTCAACTGGAATTTGTGTTTTTTGTGTTTGGAATGAATAACGATAACAGGTAAGTTGTGGGTTTTCTTTTTCTTTTATGTATGCTTATTTCAACAGTTCTGTTTCTGTGTGATAATATTCAATTCTTGTATCGTTATGATTACGTTATTTTTGGTACATTTGGGTGAATATTGAAGGATCTTTTGTGGGTCTTCTTTGGATGAAGATCAATCTTAGGTTTCACTAGATTTATTTTTGTGAACTCTTTGTGGGTTGAATTTTTAATGTAATTTGTGTCTTTTGTGTTTGGTTTACAATTCCTTTTTCATTTTATGTATGATTATTTTAAAAATTATGTTCTCAAAGTGACAATGTTCTCATTGTTTGTATAATTCCATTGTCTTTATGATTACTTCTTTGATGTTGCATTTGGATGAATTTTGAAGGATCTTTTGTGGATTTTGTTCTTGGAGTGATAATCAATATTGGGTTTCGGTGGATTTCTTTATGTGAATTTTCTGTGAGTGTGTATGATTGTGGTTCCTTTTTGACAAGAGAAAGAACATGTTTCAGCTCTCAAATGGGGAGGAAGAAGGTAAGTATAAAGAGGACCAACCAGATTTGAACTTGTGTTACAGACATGTAAAAAAAGATGTTTTTTACTTTATTTGTGCTTGCAGTCGTTTGGTATCAAATTAGTTTGAAGGGATTCGGATTTTTTTTTTTTTTTGATGAATTACGCTCCCATAATCTCTCGATCTTTTCTGTTTACATCTTCATCCTTCTTCATTTCTCTACATTTCTTGAGTTCAATTCTATATAGTTCACTCTGTAATTTTGAAATTGGTTTGTGATTTTGGTTGGGCTATTTGACTGAGCGAGTTTCGACCATTACACTTTCTTTTTATGTATGGTTAATTTATCAATTATGTTTTCTGAGTTCATTTTGGTTCTATAATTTCATGTTTACGATTACTTTCTTTGTTGGATGAATCTAGAAGGATCTTTTTTGGGTTTTGTTCGTTGGTCTAACTGATGATCAGCTTCAAGTGTCAGTGACACCGAGAATTTTGCTTCAAAATAAACATTGAATATCAACATGAGAGATTTGATCAGTGGTAGTGAGAATGGTTTTTCTTGTCAACAAGAATTGTTCCAAAACATTGAGTGATTCTTGGTCACCACAGTTGTTTCCTCCACTCTATGTTATTTCTTTCATATTGTTTTATGTGATTATTTTATTCATATTGTTAGGAATGTATTTAGTTTTTTGTTTTGCAGATAAACATATCCTGTTGTAAGTTTTGAATTTAGTTCCCAAAATTCTTTCTGCGCTTTTGATTTATAACATGATTTTTTGAATTTTGGGATTTCATTCTCCAAGTTGCAGGTTTCCATTCATCTACAAAGTTATTTATGCTATCAGTCTTGTTGTTCCTTCCCTTTTCAGTATGGAAACCAATTAAACCTTTCCAACAGGACTAGATATAACATGAATTTTTGAATACTGAGATATCTTTTTCTGTGCAGGTTTTGATTAATCTGCAGATTTATTTCTATAGAATTCTTGTTCTTCTTTCAAGTCTTGTATTTCTTCCCTTTTTCATTCAGAAAGTAGATTATAGCCCTTTCCAGCAAGGATTCATAACCAGAATCATTAATCTAAAGTGATGTGTGATTTATGGATAGTGACCGCTTATCAACCAGCATTATTTACTCAATTCAATTCACCTTGCGTGGATCAGTTCATGTTGCATTTTTTTGGTATCTGGTTTTGTAATCAAATATTATATAGTTTCCGGCTGCATGCTCCAATCAATCTGAAAGAGACTTTGTATTGCAGGAATTTGTTAGTTTCGACTTAGGCGAAAAGATTGTTTGTGAATCAAAAGCCTTTTTGTTGAGCTCATTTTTTTCCAATTGTCGGCAAAGTGGATTGGCAGGGAGTAGCAGAGAGGTCTATTTTTGTTTCTCCAGAATGTAGTGGGTGAGATAAAGTACTTTGTATGACAGTTAATATCAACATTTTCAAGCCTTTCTGGTCCTTCACCTGGTACCTAACTAAACATTGTGTGAATCATGTTTGGATTTGTTGGAGGTGCAAACACAAAATCTAAATTCATTGAATATGGAGGAGCATTCAAAAAACAGGGATAACCTGCTCATCGTGCTCATAATTAAATCTCTGAAATCATTTCCATTTTGCGATAAACACCCACTTCTTAGGTGATATATATGCATGTCGATTCCATCAAAATTAAGGAGTGGTTGTATATGCAAGTGTTTCTTGAAGAATTCAGTGTGTGGTGTTTCTATAATAAAAAATATAGAACTTAGTGAATTGCTGGAAAGTACTTACATTGAGGAGCAAAATATGTGCGATTTTCCAAAAAATGAGAGTTCCGATACCCCAATTTTCTTCAGATATTCAGGCTAAATACTCTTCTTAATCCTGAAATAAATTCAGATATTCAAGCTAATTCAGATGTTCTTTTTAATCCTGAAATAATTTCATATACCCTAATTTTCATGACATTCAGGCTAAATACCCCGCATTCTACTTCTCTTTATTCTTTTGCTCATAATCGAATGTTTGCGACAATTCATTTCCATTGTTTTGATATTTCTTATGCTCCGATACTAACCTTCAATGTTATATGCATGCATGCAGATTACATCACAATTAAGGAATGGATGCAATTTATATGCCAGAATTTGGTATGCTGTGTTTCTATACAAAAATAAAATATGGAACTTACTGGAATGATTAGGTATGTAATCTTTAATCTCTTCACATACTATGTGAATCTCTTTAATTTATTTTTATTTTTCTCTCGCTGCTTGACGAGACTTCTCTCCATGATTCAAAGTATTTTGTTATTCTCCCTGCATTTCCTAGTTCAACTTGGTAAATATGCATGATCAAATAAATGATTGTCTTCTAGTTAGATTTGGCTAGGGTTCCTAAAATCCTAAACGAACGATGCTCATATTTTCATTTGACTTAGCCATAGGGATATATTACGCTCAAAAGGCATTGAGAGTTTTGTTAAAGGATAAAATCTCACATCAAATAAAGATGAAAATATAAACCAATTTATGAGAGTTTGACATACTCTTCTTAATAAGGTAAGGTTGACCTTTTAAAATAAAACCTCAAATCTTATCATGGTATTAGAGCCCGTTAAACTCCAACGAGCAATTCAATTGGATTAAGATTCAAAAAAATTGAGCACACGGATTTCAAGATTGGTCTGTTCAAACGAGCCACCATCTTGAGGGAGTATGTTAAAGAATAAAATCTCACGTCGAATAAAAATAAAAACATAGACCAATAAATAAGAGTTTGAGACACTCCTCTTAATAAGGTTGACCTTTTAAGATGGAACCTCAAATTTTAATGAGATTCAATTTATCTTTTCAAGAAATCATAAATAAACGATCCTCATATTTTTTGTATAAGAAATTCCTTGCACATGTTGGCTTTTGTGCAAGCAAACATGGAGGTGTCATGACGGCTAAGAACAAACAATCCTGTAGCATGTCTTTCGAGTGTATTCAAAACATCCAGCAAGTTTCATTCAATCAATTTCATTTTTTCCCCAAAACTTTTTCCAACCAATACCTTCAGACATTCTGCAATTGGCAGCAGCTTGCAGGATGAGAGAAAGTTGTCCCCATCCCTGATGTGAGTCAATTCATTTGTTGGATTTTTCCTATTACGATAGTTCTTCTCTCATAGTTCTTTTAAAATGTTTTTTCATCTTTCTATTTTGAAAAGGCATAATCTGTAAATCAAATGTGAGACAGGAATTAAACATACATGGAAGGCAGTGCAAGCAAGGTTAACATTTTTTGTGCTTAAATATGAAACAGACACATTCCTGATTGAAAATGTTAATATGAAGAAGCATCGATAGTTCTAAATACTCTGCATTAACTTGTATTTACAACATAAACAGTCTGGTGCACTTCATTGTTGTTTTTGCTCAAAAGACTTCGTTTATTAATTTTGTCTCAATCAAATATTTGAGACACTTCATTTCTCTTTATAATAAACTCCTGTTTTGATACTTTGTATGTGCCGGTACTAATTTTCTTTAATGCTTGTATGCAGTAACAAAATTAATGGATAATGATATGTGGTGTTTTCATACTGACATAATGTATAACTCATTGAGATGATTAGGTATGTATAATCTATTATCTTTTCTCATATTCACGAGAATCTTATTGCTGGAAAGTACTTGAAGCCTTGGATATGATCATTTCATGCTTCAACAATTTTGTTGCTATATTTTACCAATTCAAGAACTCAAATTAGAGTTCTACGGAAAGCAACAACCGTAAACAACATCATTGTGTTCATGACTTCTGGTCTCACTATGGTAAGATCATTTTAATTAATTTTTATTTTATTTTCTATCATTTAGTATTTCTTTCCTAATCAAAAAGCATTTTATGATTGTAATTGCGTTTTCTAGTTCAACTTGGTAAATGTGTGTGATCAAATAAATGATTAAGCGTGGTAAGGATTTTAAGGATCCTTATTAAATGATAAATATTTTGATTCGGCAACGATAATTATGCTCGAACAAGGATAAGACTCCTTAAGCTTGACTTAAGCTTGACTGGCCCTTAGGATAATTTGCTTGTGCTCGACTTCGCCTTATGAATTATGTTCGAACAAGGTTGAGAGTCCCTGAAGCTCGACTCTATCCTCAGGATCAGTGTTGCTCCAACAAGATCAAGACTTGGACTTTATGTGGCTTCAGAATTATACTCGAAAGAGGTCAGGAGTCACTAAGGCCTTTGTGAGGGAATATGTTCAAACTAAGGCCTCAACTCACTTGGACTTATGTGTAAAGTGGGTTGGGATTCACTCAAACTATAGTGTCAAGGACAGTAACTTTACTTAAGCCCCTTGACACAATCGCAGTCGCAGTTTGCCCAACTTCGACCGTACCATTGTAAATATTAGTTCAAGTTTGATTTGTGATTTTTTTTTCCATTGTAATAGTTTATTTCAATTATAAAATAGCTCTGGTATTGTTGGTAAACGTTTAGTATGATTCCTCGTTATTTAAACGGCTATTTCAATCTTACTGGTGTTAGCCCCCTGCACCAGCCATTGTGAGATTTCTTCAAATTGTAATCGAATTTTCTTTCATCCCGAAACGATAAAGAGACCCGAAACGATAAAGAGAAGGCAAAGAAAGGTAGTCTAGCGGAGCATACTACTGCCGCACGGTGTTCCTTTATGTGCCAGGAAGAAAGGCACCACGTGATGGATCCCATTACATCAAATACTATAGAAGTGGGTAGATACTCAAAAGAGGTATATGAAACAGCATGCACTTGAGGTGATAACTACTAAGTTTATGCTATGCCGTGGAGGGCATCGAAGAAAAAGTCAAGGTGAATTACACATCCAACTGGATGGAAATTCATGAATTACACATCCAATTGGATGAAAGCCAAAAGGCACAGCAATGACTGAAGTTGTTGCAATCATGCCTGATCTGTAGGATAAAATGAAAACGTTGAGAGCTCAATTACTAGTACTTCAATGTGCGGTTGACAATGGACAAGCACCCGCATAAGAGCATGTTCCCAGGCTCAAAATTTTGGAGCCGTGTACCTTGGAAGGGCACATGATGCAAAAGAAGTCTAGAACTTCTTATTTGATATGAAACAATGCTTTCTTACGACTTCGATGAAAAACAAAGCAAGAAAGGTTACAATAGCTACCATGTATCTTGTGGAGATGCAAAATTATGGTGGCGGACAAAGTCATCCAGGCCAACAGTGTCCGAATAGATTTTTGGGATCTCTTCAAAGAAGCGATCAGATCGATTTTTCCTAGAAAATGTGAAATATCAAACACGATCCAACTACGATAGCTGAAACATACCAGCTCCATCACTTCAGAGACAGAAGGTTACTAAATTTGAGCACAGCCATGGGAGCCACCGAATATTTAAGTGTAGTTCAACCCAAGTCGAGGAAAGATCGACCATCAGCGAATAGTCAAGCTATTGGAGGTGGAAGCAGACTTAAACTCAAATGGGTGAGAGCATTACTCTAATAATAAGGGAGGAATCTATCCAGGCACCCGTCAGAGTAACTTCTAAGGAAACTATCAAAACAACCGTCAAGAAAACTATTACGGTAGCAGCAGTTACAACTGGAATAAGAGAAAAGCAACAAAGGGCATGTATGATATGTTTTTTTATGTGAAAGACCCCCATTGGGTGATGGAGTGTCCTTATAAACGGATGGTAAATGCATATTGTCAACTAGCGAGTGGTGGAATGAGTTCAAAATAAGATGTTCTATAAGCTAGCTATCATGGTAAGATCGCTCACTTAAAATGGTGATGTTCCCTCGAAAGAGGTGGAAGAATCGAATGCTCGCATTTTGTAGGGCTAAAGGCCTAGTGAAGATCAATGGAAAGTCAACCGGGGCAATAGTAGAACCAACTACCTTGCAAATACCGAAGTGGAGTGGTTCGGACTTGTTCTGGAATAAGGTAGTTCAACTCTGCTGCCAACCAAGCTGGAGTAGCAAAATCTGTGTTGCTAAAAGTGGGTTCCTTCGAGGAAATGACAAACTTGTCTGCTGTTCAGATGGATGATTTCAAGCTTATTTTGGGATTGAAATTTTAATGACAAACTTGTCTGCAGTTCAGAGAGATGACTTCAAGCTTATTTTGGGATTGAAATTTTTTTGGGATACTAAGACAGCAATGTTGCCATATTCGGATTCATTAATGATGATGGGTAGTAAACCGTGCGTCATTACCTTTCTTGGCCATGCACCATGCACCTTTCTCGGCCCTGCAATTTGGTAAAGATTTCAAAATGAATGAACCCTCATTTTTATGCACTCTTCGATTAGAGGAGATCGAATAGGTAACTAGCTCTATTCCAAAACCGATCAAGAGGCTTATTAAAGAATTGGAGAACATCATACAGGATGAGTTACCAAAGAAATTGCCACCAATGAGGGCGCGATTTGATCATGAGATTGAACTTATTCCGGGTGCCAAACCAACCAGTGCCACCGTATGTCTCAGCCAGAGCTTGAAAAGTTTCGAAAACAATTGGGAGAAATGTTGGAAAGTGGGATTATCGTGCCTGCTAAATCACCATATGGGGCTCCCGTGTTGTTTCAAAAAAAGGTCGATGGTTCTCTTAGCTGCGACTATCGAGCCTAACTGTAAAGAATAGTTATCATATTTCGCTGGCCGCGGATTGATTTGATCAACTGATCCGACGAGATACTATACAAAGATTGATTCTCAAGTCCGGATACTGGCAAGTTAAGATTAAAGAGGGAGATGAAGCAGCAAAAACTACAGTGGTAACAACATATGGAAGCCTTTGAATTTAAGATGATGTCTTTTGGCTTAACAAACGTTTCGCAACATTTTGTACGATGATAAATCAGGTACTTTGCAGGTTCTTAGACAATTTTATGGTAGTGTACCTGGATAACATAGTAATCTACAGCAAGGCATTGGATGAAGTTTACAGCCATCAAAAAATGTCCACAATGTGTGTTCATTTCTCCGGTTATGCAATTACTGTCGAAAATTTGTGAAAGTGTGCTCATAAATTGATAAAAAAAGATAAGGATTGGAACTGGTCATCCCAATGCCAAAATAATGCTTTCGAAAAGTTGAAAAAGTCTATGTAGATGTACCCGGTGTTAGCCTTACCAAATATGATCAAACAGTTTGAAGTTCATACAGATGCTTCAGATTTTGTACTTGGTGGAGTCCTTGTGCAAGTATTTACAAATGGCTAGAAAATATAGTTTTACACTCGCAGTTTTTTTAATTCATCTTTAAGACTCCAGATTACAAGATTTCCATTGTTGTCCCACCACTCAACAGTTTCATCTTCTTCCTTCTTGTTCTTGTTAATTTCCCAATGATCGATCTTTCGGCACTCAATGTCAAGTGGTTGCGTAGTGATATCATTCATTGTGAAGCTATGTTGTTTTTCTTCCACAATTGCTAAGAATGATCTCCCCAAAATTAATAGCATGTGTTGAACGGTATATCATAGATGATGAAATCAGCTGGAAAGAAGTTTTCTCCAACTTCGATGAGAGTATATCATCTATCACTCCATAAGGATGCTTGAGACAGTATTTCCTATATCATCTAATTTCTTGCAGATAGACTACATCTGAATAATATTTGCTCCAAAATCAATTAAATCATTTAAATCGTGTGAATTTCCTATAGAGCCTTGGTACATTGAAACTCCATGGATCTTTTAGTTTATGCTTATGTTGTATGATTGTGCTGCACTCTTTTGTCAAAGCCATTGTTTCATCTACTACCACTTTCTCTTCTTGACCTGTTCTCTTTCAAAATCTTAGTATGATTGGGAATCTATAAAATGGCGTCAATGAAAGGAATTTTGATGTTGTTTTCTAAAGGCATCTAAGAACTTCTTGAATTGTTTGTCGATCCATTTTTTCTTCAACGTGATTTATGGCAATTGAAATCCACTTTTTGTAGTGATAGCCTAAACCCATTCCTCTTCAGACTATTTTTACAGTTTTTAAAGAAATAGGTGGCACATAAGCTCGAACATGGTAGCTTGATTGATGGTGTCTCTATAATCGCATAATTAACAGCTTCAACTGCTAATGCATGCTCCCCTGGGTTCTTTTCTGTATCACTTGGTACCTTATGTGAACGTTGGCCAATGCAGCTGCTATCTACCCCACCTAAGTTTCTAAATTTTGTGTATAGGCTTGTTGGTCATGGGTCGCAGTCTCAGTCTTGGTATGTACACTTAGTAAGTAAATCCTCCAAAGATGGCCTATTTTCATATTGCTACTGAAATTCTTGTAGGTTACCCTAAATTATAGGTGTTGGAGTAAGGATTGTTTGTTCTGTTGCCTCTGAAAGTTTTTTGCATAACTAACCTCCTCAGACGATAAACATGGTAAGGGACGGCTTGCAATTTATATGATCTGCTCTAAAGCCTCCGTAGATTGGTGCTGGTTGGTGCATCATGCTCACATTTTGAGTTAGTTTGTCTAATTTCCTTGTTAATCTATTGGGTTGTCAATGAATATAACTGAATCAATGTCTTAAATACATGTTCCTTGTCAGTTCCCTTTCAGTTGGCTACATAGATTGATTTTCTGCAATTTTTTTCAAAAAGATCTAGGGCATTATCTAAAGAGGTATTCAAGATTGGGGCACTTTTTGACGTAATCCTTGAATATTTCTCATTCTTCTGGATAGCTTTCGAGGTCTTTTATCTTGAATAGATCATTTCTGATTTGATGGAATCGAGAAGGCATGAAGAATTTCAATATAAATTTTTGCACCATATCATTTCACGAAATGATGCTCCCAAGAAGTAGTATGTGTAGTCATTCTCATGCGCCTTCCTTTAATGTATGAGGGAATAGGCACATTGGAAAAGCATCAGCTGCCATGCCTTCATGACTGATCACTTCCAAAACATCAAGAATGCTTGAATATGTTCATGAGGATTTTTCAATTGATTTTCTAGATAACCTGATATCCTAATGATTCTAAAACAAGTTGATGATATATGGTCGAATGTGGAAGTTGACTTGTCCAAAAGGTGGATAAATAATAGCCAATAGCACATGAACAGGTATGGGATTTAAATAATCCCTAAGAACTTCTCATGGTCACTGTTCTAGTGTATCTGGTGGTAATTGAACTTGATTTTGATTTCCTCTATTATTTTTTGCATTGTCTGAAGGTTCTTTCGATCTCGAGATCAAATGGTAGAAGCTTGATTTCTTTAGAAACTTTCATAAACTGTAAAAAAATAAAATAAAAGAGAGAGAGAGAGAGAGAGAGATTAGAAAAGTGTAAATAACAACCTAAAAGAAAATAAAAGAAAAATTCGAATACTATATAAATTAATAAACTCAAATTAAATAATTTATTCCTCGGCAACAATATTATATACTTTTTTGTACGAAACTCGCAAGCGTTTGGGATTTTTGACAAGTAATAAATTTAGTGAGTTGAGAGTATCGTCCCACATATAATAAATTTAATTCAAGTTTACTAGTTATATTTGGAATTCGAAATATGTAATACAAAAGAGTATGTAAGATTAATCAAGAAATATAAGAAATAAACTAAACTACTAGTCTTGAAAATAAACAATAGGGTTCAATGGCATCTTGTTCTTGATGAATTTAATGATAGTAATTGTATGAAGAGGCAAGAAAGGGATCTTCAATGTGTAGCGTATGTTCTCTATTTGTAAAGGTTGAAGTTAGGTCAAAAAATTCCTAAATTAAGAATTTGAATCTAAAAAGGAAATTGATCCCCAATTGCATCCAATTGATCATAAAAATTCGAAACATAACTTTTTCGGCTGGAAATTGATATATGATAATACTTTCCAGCCGAAAAAGTTATGCTTCGAATTTTCAGGCTCACATTGAGACCCAATTTTGGCATAGCAAACTTTTGAATTGGAAAAATTATAATTCTATAAGAAATGTAGCCCTTCAAGTTAGTTTTTCAATACACTTTGAACCACCTCAATCGAATATTGGAAGCCAAAATTATGACAAAAATACAGAGAACTTTTCAATTACCGAAAATTAGGCTAGGCGCGCGCCCCAGACCAAAAATGCCTCGTCTGAGGCTGCCTAAACCCCCAAGACGTGCTAGGTTACACTAGGCGTGCGCCTCAAGGCTTAATAGGAAAAAATTTCACTTTTCTTCTTTTGTTTTGGTAACAATTCAATACAATCTTTTTGGCATCATTTAAATATCAAACTCAACCAGAACGTGAGGAGAGCTCCATTCGAACTAAATTTAATTCTACATATTTTGGAGGCAAAGAACAGGTCTATACATTAATTCAAGGCGAATCATACAAGGATTTTGAAGATTCATAGCCCAATTTGAAGATTTGAGTCAAGAACGTATTCTTTTCCTACTTCTTCCATCTTTCTAATTTTTGGGTGACATTTTTTCAATTATTCTTGTGTAATTTATTATAAAAATGTTTTTCATAATTCAAGAAAATTAGTTTAGTATTTCTTGATTTTTTTTATTGGTTTTGTATTCTCAGTGAACTATTTAATTGTTTACCAAATTAGATAGTAAGTTGCTTGTTTACAGTATAAGAAACTTTCGAATTGGAAAAATTATATTTCTACAAGAATTGTAGCCCTTCAAGGTAGCTCTCCAATGCAATTTGAATCACCTCAACCGGATATCGGAAGCAAAAACTTATGATAAAAATACTGAGAGCTGTTTAGCTGTCGAAAATTAGGTGAGGCGCTGCAGGAGAGGTGCGCGCCCCAGACCAAAATGCCTCATCTAAGGCTGCCCAAACAGCGTCCTAGGTTGCACAAGGCGTGCGCCTCAAGGCAAAATGGGAAAAAATCCCACTTTCCTTCTTTTGTTTTGGTAACAATGCAATGCAATCTTTTGACATCATTTAAATACCAAACTCGACCAGATATGACGCTTAGTCGATAGAGACCTAGGGGAAATTGGTCCCTAAGAGTCAGGAAGGAATGAGATGGGATAGTAGGGGTAAGAAATGGAAACTGAGGGTGAATAACCCTAGGAATATTAATGATACGATAGATGACATCCGAGTTAATCCTCAAAACTTGACCCCTCATCTACCCTAAAGCTCGACCCACTTACCTCGTGAATATGAGTCGTGAAGGTGTCAACTCACAAAGGACAGGCTCACATTCACATGAGGTAAAGATGGCAAACATGTTCGGAGGAAGATTAGAAAGATGGCAAACATGTTCGGAGGAAGATCAGAAGGAGTTACCTCACGCTCTACTAGAAGAAGATGGGAGGAGAACGGATTATCGATGACCTCCTGGCCAACCGAAGAGACAAACTTCGATCTATCATACGAGGTAGAACTATCCGACTTCTTACTAGCAATGTAGTATGACCTAAAGACATAAATGAATGTATGATGTGTACGAGAAAACTCGTGAAATGATGCACATGACAAAAATGCAAAACGTGAATGAACATGCGAAGCATACTGCAGGGAAAAATATGGACCGCAAGTAAGGGACGCAGGGTATTAGCACAGACTCATGAAAGGACGAAGGTTAAATTTTTCGTCCCCCTCAATTTTCATGCAACTCACGATAATTGAGGAATGTAATGACATGAAAGTGTTTATCTATTCTACGTGTTTTGACATATTCATGTGGAAAATTGACAAAATACTTGAGTGGGACAATTATTTTTTTTTATATATGAAAGAATCTACAAATTTAGCATGAGAAACACAATCTGGAATACTATCCAACCAAACACAAATATCATCTACAAATTTAGCATGCCTAGCCAGCTTATAAGCCACCATATTACACTCCTTGTAGATATGGGAATATTTGCAGTTAACAAATTAGGTGGCTAAACGTTTCACTTCTTGGTACAACACTCCTAAAGAAGAATTTAGCATGCTTTCTGTTTGAAGTCTTCAATAACCAACTTGCTGTCACTTTCAACCATAAGGTTTTGGATTCCCATATTGACACATAGCTGCATTCTTTTAAAAATGGCCAGCAATTCGATCGCTTCACTCTCTTCGACACTTTTTTCAAACTTGGACCCGCATTTAATTTCAGAAAGTTTATATCTGGAGGTGTCCATTTGAACTGTTTTGAATCTGAACACTACCTGTCTTCTTTGCTTTGTTGAAACCAATGCATTATCAACTATCTTTCTTGGATCCAACCTAATTTGCTCGTGCACATATTTATTCCTTCTGAACCAAAAACTCCAAAGCAGCATGAAGAAGGTGTCCAGCTTTGGTACTTCTTTTTTCTCACATAAAGCAAGTGCCTTTTCCTTGATTGATCTGCAATTATTATTGACCAGATCAGGAAAGAAATTATTCCATACCCCTATGATCATTTTGCAATTTATTAGAGCATGGTTGAGGTCCTCAATTCCCGAATTACATAGATTGCAAATACTCTGCCTTATGATATGTTTTTTCTCTAGATTTAGAGTTATAGGTAGCCCATCTTTGCATGCTCTCCACGCAAAAACCTTTACCTTATGCGGCACTTTCATCTTCCACAAATGTTTTCATAGCAGTTTCTCAGTTGAACCCTTGGATGAGCCTGCTTGCTGCTGTCCAATGTAATTATAGATCATTATGTAGCAACTACGAATGCTAAAATAACCACTTCTTTCAAGGGACCAGAACATTCTGTCTTCTGCTTCGTCTGGGTGGCTGAGATAAATTTTTTGTATATCAGAAACAATACTTGGGTTGAAGAGAGTTCTAAGCTTGTCGGAATCCCATGTCTTTTCATTATGAACAAATAGAGAGTCTACTGTGTCATTCCTGGAGTTTTTCCATACCACATTTCCTTCTGACAAAAAAGCACGATGTCCGGGATCCATTGGCCATGCCAAATATTGACTAATTTTCCATCTCATATGCGCCATTTGCTCCCTGTTTGAAGATATCTTCTCGCTTCCCAAAATGCCTCTCCATGTGTATGAGGGACTATGACCTAGGCCAGCTTTCAAGAAACTGCAATTTGGGAAATATTTTTGCTTTGAACAATCTATGGAACAGTGAGGAATTCTCTTGGGACAGCCGCCACCCTTGCTTTGCTAACAAATGCTAAGTTGAAGCGTCTAAGATCCTTGAAGCATATTCCTCCAACAGCTTTATGGTGACACATTTTGCTCTAACTTATCCAGTGGATCTTTCTCTCCCTTCCTTTTTGTCCCCACCAGAAATTAGACATCATACTTTCTAGCTCCTGACAGAAAGTATTAGGTAGCAGAAAACAGGATATAGTGTAAGATGGAATAGAGAGAGAGAGCTACAGCTTTCAACAACACCTCATTGCCACCTGGATAATAGCCGTTCTTTCCAAGATTGCATTTTCTGTTTGATAGACTGAAATGCTCTTTTCTGCCATATTTCTCGTACTGCTGAATCTCACTATTCTTTGTTAATCTTCTGTCCTGACACAACTTCGTACTTGCTCAACGGGTGTTGAATACGTCTGTTCTCATCCACTCTATCGTATGCCTTACTCATATCGAGTTTTAATAACATATAACCCTTTTGACCTTTCCTTTTGTGCTTAAGAAAATGAACTAACTCGTAAGCAATTAATACATTGTCAGAAATAAGACGCCCAGGGACAAAAGCACTTTGACTCTCACTAAACATTTGTTAAGACCACTTTCAGCCTATTAGAGAAAACCTTTGCAATGAGCTTATAAATCACATTACATAGGCTTATAGGCCAAAAATCACTCACATCATTTTTCTTTTTTTGGAATAAAAGTATGATTGAGAGTGGATGGAAAAACACCTGAATTAAGAGCTTGGAGGACAGCCGTAGTGACTGGAGACATGCCAGTATTTTTGATAAAATATTGGTGACATTCCATCCGACCCTAGAGCTATATAGGGTCCATCTCTTGAAGTGCAGTTTGCACCTCATCTGCATAGTACTCACTTGTAAGGCCCATGTTCATTTGATCAATGACTCTATTGGCAATAGGAGCTAAAAAATCCAGTGAAGCCAGGGGTTCGAGGTAGTAAATAAAGACTGAAAATACTAAGTGATCACCCTGTCTCTATCAAACCCTTCATTCCAGCAATCCTCATCATCTAGTATTTTGACAATCTTATTCTTTTTTTTCCTTTGTGTGGCCTTCATGTGAAAATATTTTGTATTGTTATCTCCCGTCTTAAGCCATAGGGCTTTTGACCTATGGCACCACATAATTTCATTTCTTTCTAGCCAAACTTGTACTTCTTCTCTAACTTGACTAAGCTCATCATCGCTAATTAGCAAATGATCTCTTTCATGTAAAATCTTAAGATTAGCTTGGGCATTCGAAAGCTGTCTTTGCACATTACCAAAAGTATTTTTATTCCACCGCTCCAATACTTGACACACTCCTTAATTAGAGAGATAATATCAACAGGATTGGATAAATTTAGGTTTTTCGCCCACAAATCTTTTATTAGATTCTCAAATGCAGCAACATCCACACACATGGCCTCAAATCTGAAGGGTTTTACAATCCTTTGGTTAATCCTAATCCTGTCCAAATCCACCCAAATCGGAGAGTGATCGGAGAGTATGAATTAACTCCATTTGTTACCCTCGCTGTAGTGAAACATTCATCCAAGCAGAATTTGCTAAGAATTGGTCAAGACATTCTCAAACTCTATTCTGATCAGACCTTCCATTACACCACGTATATTTTTGTCCGGAATACCCTAGGTCTCTCAGTTCACAGTCTTCGACAAATTCTCTAAATGGCAGTAGTTGTCTTTCTAGTCGTATTCTCCCCTTTCTTCTCATGGTAAAACAGCAATTCATTGAAGTCTCCCATGAGAAGCCAGGGTTTCTCTGAACCACTATTTAAGTAGCAAAGTAGAGCCCATGTTCTGTGAGAATATAGGTTTCAGGAAATCCATACACAGCGGACAGGATCCATTTTTTCACATTGAGACCATCATGCTCAATGCAAGCATGAATGTGATTTGGAGAATAATTTATCACGGATAAAACAATGTCTGAAGACCATAGTAACGCTATACCTCCTTTCCTACCAACAGAATCAATAGCCAGACAATGACCAAATCCCAATTTAAATTTACAGAAGTCAAATTCCTTCGAAGATAAACGAGGTCTCCTGAAGGAACAGGACGTTGGGATTTTCTCTCCGCACAATGTCAGAGAGTGAACGAATGTCGCGCAGATTCCCGAGACCTTGAACATTCCAACTGAGGAGCCTCATTGCTTTCGACAGTGCTGCCTAGCAACCACCATCGATAATTCCATGTCTTCTAGGACATTTTCATCTCCATCCTCCGGAGAATCAGATAGCCGTCGCTTTTGGAACTTCAAATTTTCTTCATTTCCTTTAGCCCCCTTCCGTTTCTTCGAGCTTTTCAATACATCTTGAATCACCTTAATCGGGTATCGGAAGAGGAAGATATGACCAAAATACTAAACGCTGCTCAGTTAGGCCGCCCGACCCTAAACTTCATTAACAGAAGTCAATTTTTATGCCTGGGCAGCCGCCCCATTTTCTACTGGACGCCCGCCCAGGCCAAATCGGAAAAAAATTTCTTATTTCCTAATTTCGTTCAACTACTTATGGAAACAAGTTTTTTTTATATTTATCAACCCTAAAACACACGAAAAAGAGACTAGAACGCCTCCAACCTATTTTCTCTCTATTTTTCTCTTAGATTCATGAATTGTAACTAAACTT
>CAIGRB010104693.1:140508-151973 GCA_903798255.1 Fraxinus quadrangulata | reverse complement strand
ACGGTTCTACAAAATGTGTGAATAAGAAGTAAGTTTGTCTGATTATGTTTATAAATTAAATAGGTGCCAAACAAGTGCATAGTGTCCGAATTCAGGTGGTGACATCGCCAATGGATGGCCATGTGGCCATTGTAGTTTGTCGTATTGTCTGTCTTCAGTAGCTTATGATTATGAAATCAATATCAAAACCCAGAAGAAAAAGACAAACGATGAACACTAAAAAAATATGAATTAAAAAAGAAGGTAGGAACTAGTTAACCATTTACCTAAACTTGCCTTTGGTGAACATGCACCTGCTGCTTCAATTGTTTTATTTTTAAGTTGAGTATTATTTGGAGGACTATGTTTATTTTTTAAGAAGACAATCTTTTATTAATAGGCACAAAGGGGTGCCAGATCCCATACGACTGTTAGTTTATGGGTACATTTGTAAATACTTAAAAAACGTTCAATATAGATGTACAATCATTTAGGTAAAAAGTATAGAGTAGTCCAAACAATTAGCTTCAAGTCTGACCAAATTCTCCTCCTTAGAAGCTATTGCATTTCTTTCCTTCTAAATAACCAATACACACCCAGGGGTGTATATTACGTATGTCTCGTAGGTATTCGCCAGTCTCCTTGATCAGTAAGCTTTTATAATTGCTTGATGTTTCTGCCTTTTGTGGATGTCTTCTTCTTCATCATTCTAGTTTTGAATGTTTGACGTAGATGTTACATGGTTTTGGAGGTCTAAGTCCTTTAAGACATCTGAAACTTTGACATCTTCAATTTGCTGCTTTTAGTCTACATGTCTCAGGTCCATTTGGACATTTCATCTTGTTCTTCTACCTCCAATCTTCAGGCTCTGGGGGATTGTTTGATGCATCTATATCTGCTTCTTTTCTACCTCAGAAGCCTGCCTTTACTTCTTTACTTGAGATATGTACTCCTCTTTATATTTAGGACATTGATCTTGACCTTTGTTCATCAATTTCTCCAGTAGGAAATTCTAGCATATTGTTACTTGTTGATCTTCAATGCCTTGCTCAGATGTCTTATCAGTGTTGCAAATGTCTTTTATAATTTTCAGATATTTGAAACATATCGAGGTCATTCTAAACTGCATGTATTTAGCAAAATTTTCCCGAATAATCAACATTTGAGATGAGAATGCCCCCTCATGCGCAGTCTATATTTTTCCAGTAGTCCCAACTGTTGGAATTTCGTAAATATGCGGCAACAAACTTTGAACCCAAAACCTTTCTTAATGTGGTGCCATATTGAATGTCCGCTTTATATAAAAGCTTGAGTTATTAAAGGAAATTATTTGTTTTTATTTAGGTAATAGGCGTACTATTTTGATTTTAGAAGAGGTAGCTCTAGGTTGAATAAAGCAGTGAAAAATGACTTTTTTTACCTGATTTTAATTTTATAAGTTATTGGGGGATAAGGTTTAGATTTTCGTTATTGTTGTTTGAGCAGTTCCCTATTTAGAGTTCCAGCCCTTTTGTTTTGGAAGGGTAATTTTGCAGGTCTATGCATGCTTTATAGCCTCTTTGTTTTCAATAAAGTGTATTTCTATATAGAATTCAAACTGGATTTTGTAGAAGTACTTGGTCCCTTATGGATGTACCTGTTGCTTGTCCTCATATTGAAATAAACAACTTACTTCCCTCTCCTTTTCTGATCACGCTTAAAATGAACAAATCTTCCCCTTGCATTTTACTCCTTATCCATTTTTAACCTGCTTGAGATGTTAACATCCATAACTCTTTTCATTACTGACTAAATCGAATCTCGATGTTCATTTTATGTAATGCTTCTGCAGTTTTGAACTAATGTAGAAATGTAATTCTTATTTTGACGAGTTTCATTAATTGGGACAGTATTAATCTAGTTACTGAATGCTGAAGAACGTTTCCATGCAGTACAAAAATGGAAAAGAGATGGTCAAGTCCTTTTTATTAGAAGATCTTATCTTTGTAAAGAAAGGGGATACCGCTACAATTGAAACTGAAGTTAAATTAGTCAGGAGAAATTGCTCTTCCACTTCAGCCATTCATTCATATGAAGCACAATGTCATGTAAGCCAAATTTTATGTTTCACAGTTATTGTGAGCAGTGATTTTTGCATTGCAAGAGAAACAAGAAATTGGCTGTACCCAGGTTTCAAAGCTAAGTGGAAAGGCCTCAACATTACCTATGTTTTTCACCATGCCTTTTTTGCTGATGTAATGGGTTTCAGTAACTGCATATAGTTCTTCATAAATCATTTTTTATCCATGTAACCTCTCGTAAAATCGCTAACAATTTAATTCTAGTGTTTCAGCATATAATATAATAAATTAATTTCTAGAGCATTTTGCAGCAAGATGAGGTGCATATTTGGACACTAAAAGTTAATTATCGACTATGCTTTTGTGTGTTTGTGTGTGTGTTGTCTCTGTGGCTTTTCATTGGGAGTTACAACCTCGATAAAATGGAGTGAGCATACTTTGCATTAGAAGAAAAGGGACTATTGTACACATGCTGCGAGGGGGTTTGAACATACGCTGTTATAGATGACTGTCTGATATCAAAGTATCAAATTCTTCTTCATCACCATAAAACTTTATTTGTTTCAAAAAGCTTTACATGAATTTAGGAATTAATGAATAAAAATTCCGTCAAATGCAATATTGAGATAACAGAGTACGTGCAGAATATAGACATCAGGGCTAAAGCAAGTACAGATGCGTGTTCAACACGATTTAAGGTTTGGTCATCTTTGACCAGAAATGTTCTGTTGAACCCAAATCTGTGTAAATGCTCAATGACTTCCTAGTCAAATACAGTTAAATTATTCTTAAAATCAGGTTTCAGAACAATAGCTTGCACTTGAACTTGCTCGATCTCATAACAAACTCCTTGAATGAGTATATTTTATTCATAATATTTCTGTAAGTTTATTGCAACATTATATTTATCTCGTCTCCAAACTCATGTGGATGTGCTTGCTCTCAGAAGTTCTCTCTTTCTTATTTATTATATCAGAAGACAATTTAAAATTATATTTTTTATTTTTCATTAGTGACTTCAAGGCTGAGATCTATTAGTGCAATAGCCGTTTCCATCAAATATGATGGAAATGCTTCCACTTAGAGAAGTAGTGGTTTTTAAAGCTGTACAATTCCATCCCTAGATGAGTCCAATTTATATTTTGTTGATATAATAACGAGTTCTCTGGTCAAATCTTTTTGTCCACACAAGCTGCACATTCATCCGGATGAACGACTTTCTTCAGGCGGATCGTAATAAATCTCCATATAAGCTCATTTCAACATGACAAGTTACGAGTTCGTATAGATGAATTCTTCTCTTCAATCAGGATTTTGCAAATTTCATTTGGAAAGATATGCATATGAATTGCTGAGCCATTTCATTCAGATAAAAAATTCTAGATTATTTAGAAATATCCTAACAAAGAACCTATTACTAAGTTCTAGAATGTACAGGCAAGATTTGCTGCAATATATTTGTTTTGAGAAAATCAGTAGCAAAGCTGCATACTTTACTATCATAAAAGAAAATAAATACCAGAAGGGAAATTGCTGGACGGGCATCTGAGCATGTTTGGGAAATGTTTATAAACGGTTATATAAATAGATATAAATGTATGGTGGATAAGTGGGTAGTACTTGTCCTCAAAATGCGTCGACAAAATGTGGGTTGAGTGTTTATAAACATGAGCCAACATAGGCTAAGATTATCTTTATGTTATTTCTTTTAGCTCTTATTATCAAACATGTCTTGGTGTTGCATGATGGGAAGTAGGATCTATAGATAATTTACATTCTATTAGATGATGGCCACAACGATCATTAGAACAGTACTAGGAGAGCCAAAAGTATTGATGTCTACATGCAGGTGCTTTGTTTAATAATGATCCACCCTCTCTTCTCTGCCATATTATTTAATTAAGCATCGTGAGATACACTTAGAAATGCCAAGCTGCATCGTTGTCTCGAAGTAAATTATATTCGTTATTCATTACTGAGCAGGACACAAATTCATTGTTAGCAGAGGAAATGATTCAGCATCTAAAAAGAGGCCTAGGATCTCAAGGACAGGTTATTACTCTTTCACAACTCATTTCTTGCTGTCAAGTTTGAGATTGCCCGGGTAATCCAGCATGCCCACGGAAACCATTACCTGTGTAATTGTGCTAAGTGCTATACTTATCCAGTGCAGGTGGTTCATATTGAAGAGATCAGTGCACGGATTGCTAAGTATGTTGAGATCCCATGTATGCTTTCGGAGAACATAAAGGCTGCACTCAAACGTGTGGGGATTACTAGATTGTATAGCCACCAGGTGACTTTATTTTGTCTTGAATTAAACCCCATGCTGAATCACACTTTGAATCGAACGTGTATGTCTAACAATCAGAATCTACAGGCTGAATCCATTGAAGCTTCCCTTGCTGGGAAGAATGTAGTCGTGGCTACCAGGACTTCTAGTGGGAAGTCTCTTTGCTACAACGTGCCTGTTCTGGAATTATTATCCCACAATCAGTTAGCTTCTGCTCTGTACCTCTTTCCTACAAAGGTCTGTTTTCTTAGGTCTGATTCATACTTTTGCTGGTTCATGGAGGTCATATTTGGATTTACTAAATTTTTCCACGACAGCTATCGAGTTTGATTCCTTCATGGTTTATAGTTTTAGAGAATCTTTAATTGATTTACCTTGCATGCAGGCATTAGCCCAAGATCAACTACGATCTTTGTTGGTTCTGACCCGTGGGCTTGATGATAGTTTAAATATTGGGATCTATGATGGGGATACTTCTCAGGAAGATAGATTATGGCTGCGTGATAATGCCAGATTGGTATTTCAGTAAATTGTCTTAGATAGGATGGTTTTCTAAAATTGCCATCATTTTGTATGTTAATTTTTCATTGGATAATTTGCAGTTGATTACAAATCCCGATATGCTACATGTTTCAATCTTGCCATTCCACAGACAGTTCAGGCGAATTTTATCAAATCTTCGGTAATTTTCATTTTGTTCCTGTTTCACTATCACTTTTGGTGTGACTTCTCGATTGACTCTTAAATTAATGTGGTGAATTACACTCGTGAATGGCTCTACAATTTGATTTCTAGGTTTATTGTTATTTTCAATTTTGGTGATATATTTCTGTAAGGGTTTGTGATAGCAGGTATATCATTATTGACGAGGCTCACTCTTATAAGGGAGCATTTGGTTGTCATGCTGCTCTTATTTTTAGAAGGCTCCGCCGACTTTGTTTTCATGGTATGTTCCTCCATTTTAGTCTTAGTGTGTGGCATATTCTTTTCATAAGGATTAATATTGACATTCACAGTTGACTTCCTATGCAGTTTATGGAAGTGATCCTTCTTTTATATTCAGCACTGCGACATCTGCAAACCCCAGGGAGCATGCTATGGTAATTTATCTCTTCATAAAATCTAGAAACTGAAATTAATTATAACTACATTTCTGGGCATAGCATGTTTGATGTTATGTAGTATTAATGGTCTTAATTAACCACTTAAACTCAGACATTTTAACTATTGGAATGTCTGTTGAGTGAAGGTACTTATACAGATACTTAAAAACCATTGCACTGCCCATTTAATGCGTAGTTCTCTGATCTCTATATTTAGTAATGTGATATTACACACAACCCTCAACTCTGAAATCTTTTATTTATATCACATCATTGGAGGCTATACAGTACATGCCAGTTACATAGAATGGCAACTACAATCACATTTTTTTTTTTTAACAATGATACAGGAACTTGCAAATGTACCGACAGTTGAGTTAATTGAGAATGATGGTAGCCCTTCCGGTTCAAAGCTTTTCATGCTCTGGAATCCCCCTTTATGCCTGAAAAGTGTGGGTTACTTGCTTATTAGTTCTGATGTTCTTCCATTCAAACACTATTAAACTGGAAAGTCTATAATTACCTATCTGCTACTTCTCCTAATTATTATAGGTTTGGAAAAAGACAAAGACTAGTATGCAGTCCAAAAAGTGTTTTGATAAGAATGTAGTTACTGGACGAACAAGGTATACATTTGTTATACTTGCGCTTGTGGAAAAAGTTGCTTATATATTACTGTTCTATCTTTAATGTTCTTGTATTTACATCTACGGGAAGTAATTATAGAGTCTGTTACCAGTCATTTCTTTATTTTTCCTCCCCTATATCATCCCTAGCAATGGGGCTGGAGGAGCTTCTATGTTTGTTTCCTTCCAAAATTTTATTGTTTGGATCAGTTGCACCGATACCCAGGAGATTATAAACACTAGTCCCTTTTTTCTCCACCAAATTAATAATACAATTTAGCTTCACCCTTGATTGAAAAAATAATTAGGTTCAGACAAACCAGCTTCTGGTTTAAGTTTTTTAAGCCTGTTCTCTCCTGGCATCGAGTATTCTTCTCACTTATCAAGAGCTTTCATATTTTTAATCTGGAGTTCTTGTTTTTCAACAGAATGTAATCAATCAGTAAAGAATCAATACGCCAATTTACTGAGAACTAAACGACTGCTGAGTGGGGAAAATACAGATATAAAACTGTCAATATAAGATATACAGCCTATTACATATAAAAAGAGGGCACAAAAATTAGGCAATTGCGGACATTCATGAGAAATGAATTGTGGTAACAAATTCAGTGGACTCTGCACCCTCAGTCTTTACTCAAAAAGCTCAAATTCCAAAGTGAAAGAGAGGATGATGCATTTGATTAATCAGTGGATTTTCTTTGTCCCTGTCGAAGGGAAAGGAAGGCCAATCAGTTTCAGATTATTGCACCAATCTGGTTCATGTCTTAGCAGGATTGGTGTATCATAAAATGAATTTGGTGTTAACCCTGGCAAGAAAGGTTGGTAGTTTCGCTTAGTCTCAGGATATGGTATTGAGGATCGTTATGGTTACAGGAGCATAATACATGATAAATGTCAAAACTGAAATAGAAAGATAATGAGTGCAGTAAAGTATTGTGGAGAAGTTTTTTTAAAAAGGAAGTGATGATAAGTTCAGTCGCGTGATAACTTTCATTGTAAAATGAAACTCATGATTTAGAGAAGATCATATACGAACACGCCATAAGAAAAAGTGAGAAAGGACTGTTACTATGTATAAACTGAGCATAGGTAATGTTTTTTTAATTTAAAATAGAAAAATTAAAGAAACATGGAGAAGCTACTTTTGGAAGTGTTAAGCTGTAAATCCGTTGCAGGCACAATGAAAACCTTAACGATTCAAACTGGAGGTTGCTGATAGTTGTTCACAGATGAAGTCCCTGTGATTAAATCAAGTATTCAAATCAGATATTAGTAATTGAGACATGACAGCTGAATACGAGAGTGCCTTAAAAGAACACATCACCACGGTTTTGGATTAGTGAATCATTAATTATATTTTTGCATTTAGCTATTACAATAATGAATAATGTTTTTAGAGTCATAAATGATATTTCTGGAGTGTGGTTTTCTGACCTTCATTACTGCATTTGTTTCATTATGTTAGCTGCACTGTCCATTTATATAATCAAATTTGTTTATTCACCACTTGAAAGAAAGATTCAATGTCCTCCATAATGCTAATTCTATTTTTGCAGTCCTATTCTAGAGGTTTCGTACCTCTTTGCAGAAATGATTCAGCATGGCCTTCGTTGTATTGCATTTTGCAAAACACGAAAACTTTCTGAACTTGTTCTATGCTACACGTATGTTATCATTTCCCATCTTATAATTTATTTCAAATGTTGATCTTTGGATGAGCATTTAAATTTACTTTTATCTATGCCGTTGTGATAAGGCGTGAAATTCTTCAAGATGCTGCACCCCATCTAGTCAATTCAATATATGCTTACCGTTCAGGCTATATCGCTGAGGTCAGTTTTATGTTACCTTGTCTTTTGTAATTACTCTAAAAGTCCATGTCAATGTGTCGTTCTTATGTCATGGGTAAGACTTAAATTTGTTCATTGATTAATATATTGCTTTCGTTCCTTAAACATCTTATAAGTGTTTACTTTTCTGTTCTGTCTTTATTCACTTTGTTTTGTTATGTATTGTACCCACATTTCATCTATACCAATATTAGACGTCTTCTTGTCCACCATTATTTCGTGACAGAGCATATTATGCTTTTTGCCATTTTAAAATATTTTGCGCTTCAACATTATAGGGTGCCACCAGTCTTGATAGTTCCTCAATTTCCAAATTTTTGTAGTTCTATAGTCATTACGCCAATGTGCTTGCATCATGAAGATGTGTACAAACCAATAATTTTCCCACCAAAGAAACAAGCTGAAACTTGTGAAATGTCATTGAATCACTACTTGTATCCCACCACCCTAGTCTGTTTTTCTTGGGTAACTTAAATACCAACCAACTTTTCCATCCCTTTGATTTTCCATTTCTATTCTTCTTCTCTCTCTCTCTCCCTCCCTCCCTCCTATCTTCTAGTTTTCCATGTGCAGTGCAGGCATACACAGTTGTTGACATTCCTTTTTTTTTTTATTGGGGACAGAATAGGAGAAGAATTGAGACTGACTTATTCAATGGCAGTATATCTGGCATTGCTGCCACAAATGCCCTTGAGTTGGGCATTGATGTTGGAAACATTGATGTTACTCTGCATCTTGGATTTCCTGGTAGCATAGCCAGGTATAGTCTATGTTCCATTTTTGTTTTTATCGGTTCTGTATCATTTTGCTGTCTTGTTTTAATTGTTGTTAGTTTGCATCTGCATTTAGTCTTTGGCAACAAGCTGGAAGGTCAGGCAGAAGGGAAAAGCCATCACTTTCTATATATGTTGCATTTGAAGGGCCTTTAGATCAATACTTCATGAAGTTTCCTCAGAAACTCTTCAGGGGCCCCATTGAGTGTTGCCATATTGATACTAAGAATGAACAGGTTTCTTCGATTTTTATTTTTTGTTTATTAATATCATCTCCATTCGTTTTAAATCAATTGGATTATTGTTATAGAAACTAGAAAGGAAGTTTAGTAGGATTTTGTTTCAGGCGTTATCGGGAGGGATGGGGGATTCTGAGGGGGTACGAAGTTGGCCAGGCGTTTCATATTTAGCTTTAAGTTGATATAAGTCGAAGTTCCATTTAGTAGCGATTGGTCTCATCTTTGGTGTATCTTTCTTTTCAGGTGCTTGAACAGCACTTGGTATGTGCTTCTCTAGAGCATCCACTGAGTCTGCTTCACGATGAAAAGTATTTTGGTCCGGGCTTAGAAAGTGCAATACTGACACTTAAAACTAAAGGATACCTGAGTACTGATCTGTCACGTGATTTCAGTGCTAGAATATGGAGTTACATTGGGCACGAGGTAATTTATTTGTGAGTATAGCCTGGACTAGTGTCATGATTCTTCTATTCAATTAGACTATAAATCATGAATTCTAGTGAATAGGTTATTGGGATGTCTCTTGGCCTTTCTGTACTTCCTGCAGTTCTCTTTCTACATGATATTTTCCCCTTAATTTCTTCATAAAGAAGTTCCTGTATTTATTTTGTCAGAGTAAATAAATATATCTTGTATTGGGTTGTTATATGTATTATATTTGATATTCTTCCCAGAAATGTCCATCAAGTGCTGTTAGTATAAGGGCCATAGAAAATGTGCGCTATAAAGTGATCGACAAGATAAAGGATGAAGTCCTTGAAGAAATTGAGGAAAGCAAGGCTTTCTTTCAGGTAATTATGTTGCTGTTTTATTTCTTTTATTTTTATCTTTTAAGTGGGCGACGAAAGGGAGGTACCAATCCTTGAACCCTTGACCTTGGTTGTGGAAAAAAAAAACCTTTACCAACCAGGTCAAGGTGAATTGGTGGGATAAGGTTGCTCTGAAAGTAACAAGAAATCAGCTAATTAATTGGAGTCAGTGCTGCATCCATAGATATTAGCACTGTCCACGACTTTGCTGCTTTACCTTTAATTTGACCTTGGATTATTATTATAGTCAGACTTTAGCATTGTTGCTTCCAATATTAAGTTTATCTTTCAGTTTGTTTTTGTTCTTCAATTTTTATGCTTATCGAAAGTAAATATTATCTTTCTGTCGTTTGTTGATGGTCATGTCTATGGAAAGACATTTACTTTGTTTAGGCAGTTGTCTGTGGTATATGATGGGTCAACTGATCCTGCAGGTTTATGAAGGTGCCGTGTACTTGAATCAAGGGAAAACCTATCTTGTAAAGCATTTGGATTTATCAAGCAAAATTGCTTGGTGTCATGAAGCTGACCTGAAGTACTACACAAAAACTCGTGACTACACGGATATTGATGTGATTGGCGGCCATATAGTATGTCATGACCTAAACTTTATTTATTTTTTGGCACTACACATTTGTTGCGCTTCTGAGCCAAAGCATTTCTGGATTTTAATTGTGAAATTTATGTGTCATAAAATGGATATGGCATATCTTGTTTCTTAATTTAATTTTATTAGTGTTTGTTTATCAAGTATCTCCTAGCCTCAACAAGTATGGGACTCTTCATGGGCTATTGTTACTGTAGTGAGATCTCAACTTCAATTAAAACTTCTTGATGAGTCTTGCTTGTATACTGGTCTTCATATGCTCCAGCGGAGAAAGATTTTGCCTTTCCCTTGATAAGTATGGAATAAGACTTCGTTAAGTAGAAAGATTTGAGCAGATGAAAAATGATCACACCATTTCACATGACAAGATTTGTATATTATGAAGGCATTGAGGCAGACACCCATAAAATGTAGTTTATGATCTGGAATATTTAGTTTAGGTATGCAACTACAAGTATTTCTGAAGGCATAAGTGTGATACCAGTAAGATAAGACAGGGATATGCAATCAGCCAATTTGCAACGATTTAGTTGTGGTGCGGCAGTGGAAGTTAAATATTGTAAAAACAAGAAAAAGCTAAAAATCTCAAGAATATTATCTAAAATAACTTAAATATAATGAATATGAGTTGTGTTTACAAACTAGTCTAGCCCTCTTTTTATATAGGTAAGAGAAGAAGAGATAATATTCTAATTCGAGTAGACTAAGTAAAAGAAATTAATCTCCTAAAAGGAAATGAAAACAAATAACCTATTTATAATAGAAGTAGGAATCCTATCAACTAAATAATCAAACTAAGCCTTTGTTTGAACCCCATTTTTCAAAATTCATTTTTTTCCAAACTTATTTTCAACCGCATATTCTCGGGTTAAATTTACAAATGGCCATCCAACTTTATACTTAGTGTCACTATGACCACCTAATTTGATTTGTTTTAACATGACGACCCTACTTTATACTTAATGTCACCATAACCACACAATTTGATTTTATTTCATCATGGTCACCCATTTTTATATAACGTTTCACCATAGACATCTAATTTCATATAACATTTCACCATGACTACCTACTTTCTTTTCATGATTTTCATTAATTTTAAAAGAGTTAAAATGGTAATTTT
>CAIGRB010104693.1:116110-134822 GCA_903798255.1 Fraxinus quadrangulata | reverse complement strand
CGTGAGTATATTGAAATCATGTATTTACTTGCTAAAATTGATGCTCGGGTGAATGAGAAATTGAAGTTCAAAATGTGTCAATTAAAATGAGTTTATGTTGGTGGGAAAACTAGAAATATGTTTGTCCCATATAGGAAGTTGATGAAAACAAAAACCACTTTAAATATGGTTACACTTTGGAAGGGTGTAATCATGTGTACCATAGAGGCTCTTTCCATCTGCGCTTGCAAGGGGGGGTGCAAATCACGGACCAAAATAGGTTAGGACCTTTAACTTGTGTGCGGGCACGACCTGCATACACGAATGTCGGACCGAAAGGAGCAAAATTGGCCACTTAGGAGTGTCCACGTTTTGTTACATTTTTGTTTTATTTAACTGACTTTTCATTTTCTGAAACTATTGAAACTCTTTTGGTAATTGCCATTAAGTGAATGGAAAAGTTACAAGAGCCAAGTCTTTATATGTCTCGTACCGACTTTTCATTTTTTGAAACTGTTGAAACTCGTGGTAATTGTTATCAAGTGAATGGGCAAGTTACAAGAGCCAAGTCTTTATATGTCTCTTTTTTTCATTTTTCAAAACACGAATTCATCTGAAAATTCATCTTTTTGCAGTTCGAGTTTTGTCTGCATACATTTTATTTTCTGTTTGAGTTTTGGAGGTGGTATTGTTCAGACACTAATTCAGTTCGTCGAAGTAATATTTGTAGTGTTCAGAATCTACTAGTTTTACCGTTGTATCCTGGGAAGCAGACGTTCAAATTAAACCTCAAGCACGTACGGTGATGGGGGAATCTGTTTTAAGGAAACCGTGTTCGCACATGCTTAGGTTTGTAATTACTTTTACTGCAATTTAAATTATTTGTTCTGTTATTTTATTACAGTTAATAAAATAAGTTATCTATTCTTTTGATAAGTTGCTAATACTGTATCTGTTGCATATACGGTATCAGTCTTGTATATACAATATTTATCTTGTATATATGATATCTGATCTGCAAATACGGTATTTATTATTGAAACACTTATCTAACACATATTACCATGGAAAAAATTTAATTGGCGACTTTGGTTTTGAACTTGATTTAAGCGGTACGCATGTCACTAAGTGTGAAATTTTCTTTCTTCGTTTGGGATTCTTTGTGGTTCATGATATAATTTGGATTTTACTTTGGTTAATTTTAATATTTGCTTACATGTATGATGGTGAGCTTCGTTCTTTCCCAAATTCGAGTTCTTTCCTTGCTCAATCAGATTCTCTCAACGAGCCGAGCGTGGTGAAAACTTAATGTGATATCTATGTACTAGAATTAGAAGAGGACGCAAGGAAAAAGAAGAGTACAAGAGCAATTATAATAAGCAAACTGGAATTAGAAGACCACGCAAGGAAAAAGAAGAGTACAAGGTTGTCATGTGTAGAGTGGACGATAGTTTTCAAATCGAGAGTATTTCCTACTTCACTTTAATTCAATTCTTATATACTTGTTTATGCTGAGTGCTTGTTTGGCATAACTTCAAATTTTGTTAAAAACATTAATTTTAACTTGAAAACTCGACAAGTGGTAGAATACGAGTATTCTCTCGAGAAAATAATACTCTCTCTAAACTATTTTATATGTTTTAGAAGAAATAGATTTGAAAATTCTCGTCCCTTCTACACGTTACAACCTTGTACTCTTCTTTTTCCTTTCATCGTTTTCTAATTCTGGTTTGCTCATTATAATTGCTCTAGTATATAGATATTATCATTAAGTTTTCACCACGCTAGGCTCATTGTGAGTATCTAATTGAGCAAGGAAAGAACTCGAATTTGGCAAAGAAAGAAGTTCACCATCATATATGTAAGCAAATATCGACACTCACCAAAGTAAAATCCAAATTATATCATGAACCACAAAGAATCCCAAAATGAAGAAAGAAAATTAAGAGGCATTTTCTTCTGCCCCTGCTACTGCATCTCCAATGGCCTCGAGGAATCTTTCGATGTAGATACGAATGGTTGGTGCCGAACCCTTATCAAATATCTGAAAAAATTACAAGCACATTTGAGTATATATAATTTTCATTGATTCATATATTATTAACTAAAATAAAAAGAAATTACCAGTGCTAGTGTAGATGTCACAGAAACGGCCAAATAAGCAGCTCCGCAATAATACTTTTCTTTGATTAAAAAAAAAAATAGGTTGCAGTTTGTGCAAATGTGCTTGCAAACGATAGAATCAAACCGGATGGGTCTCCCTTTGCGACCGATCTCAAATAGCACATAAAAGAAAATACGTGGCATGCAAACATGAGTTGCAATGGGGTCCTCTTTGGCGGTTGTTTGGATATGCAAATTGGAATGTTTGAAGAATATTCATAAATGCACTATAACAGTTCAATATTTGAAGAAGAATACACATATGAAATCCACTAATAAAAGTGATTGGCTAGTGTAATGATTTGATAGAAATCCTCCAACTATGTTTGGAAATTAATAAAACTTTAGATAAAGTTAGTGTTAAGCATGTTGCGTCATAAGAGGATTTCTCAATTGGTGACAGTTTGTATCTATTAAATGAATCGATTGTGATAGCTAGCTATATTTAACAAGATGTATAGTCAACCGTAATGGTAAGTCTAGACATATTACCATAAATCAATTGATCTCAAATGGTGCAAACTCGTGGATCCACTAAGAAAAGACTACCAAGAGATCAAGTACTGCGTGTTGAGGGGAATGAGATTAAAGTCTTCTATGTAAGGATCTTTATAATAGTAACCATACCTTATTGACTGGAGATCCTAAGATCTTAGTTCAAGGGAATGACTAAATTATGAAGATTCAATGAAACACTAGGGAAAATATTTTTCAACTCATTCCTATGATAATTAAAGTACTTTCTGCAGAATGATAGAGGTTAAAATACTATTTTAATGATTCCTATATCTTGATTAGGTTAAGTGGAATAGGGCAATACTCCTAATAGGAGGTCGTCTATATAAATGTGAAGTGGGGCCACTTCAATAAGAATTATTCGATGCTACAATTCTCTAAACACTTATGAAACTCAATGGTGGTTTAGGGTCAAAATGAACCAAGCCATGAGAACCATGAACGGTTTAGAGAAGACATTGTGTGAGTACCATTGTCTTGTGTTACACCAACGGCTGAATGGTTCAAGACATCGCGCGTTCACCAATTAGCCAAGTAAATCCGATAGTATTTCACTAAGGGAGATTCAAAACCGAAAGCTACCTTACCTAATGCAATGTTTTTTTATTTTATTCAACTGACTATTCATTTTCTTATACTGTTGAAACTCTTGTGGTAATTGCCATTAAGTGAATGGAAGAGTTACAAGAGCCAAGTCTTTATATGTTTCGTACCGATATTTCATTTTTTGAAACTGTTGAAACTCTTGTGGTAATTGTCATTAAGTGAATGGGCAAGTTACAAGAGTCGAGTTTTTATATGTCTCGTTTTTTCATTTTTCAAAACACGAATTCATTTGAAAATTCATTTGCATGCAGTTCGAGTTTTGTCTGCATACATTTTATTTTCTATTTGAGTCTTGGAGGAGGTATTGTTCAGACATTAATTCAGTTCGCCGAAGTAATATCTATAGTATTCAGAATCTACTAATTTTACCATTATATCTTGGGAAGCAGACGTTCAAATTAAACCTCAAGCACGTACGATGAGGTGGGAATCTGTTTTAAGAAAATTGTGTTCGCACATGCCTAGGTTTGTAATTACTTTTACTGCAATTTAAATTATTTGTTCTGTTATTTTATTACAGTTAATAAAATAAGTTATTTATTCTTTTGATAAGTTGCTAATACGGTATCTGTTGCATATACGGTATCAGTCTTGTATATACAGTATCTGTCATGTATTTACGATATCTGACCTGCAAATACGATATTTATTATCGAAACACTTGTCTAACACATTGCCATGGAAAAAATTTAATTGGCGACTTTGGTTTTGAACTTGATTTAAGCGGTACGCATGTCACTAAGTGTGAAATTTGGGATTCTTTGTGGTTCATGATATAATTTGGATTTTACTTTGGTTAATTTTAATATTTGCTTACATGTATGATGGTGAGCTTCTTTCTTTGCCAAATTCGAGTTCTTTCCTTGCTCAATCAAATTCTCTCAATGAGCCGAGTGTGGTGAAAACTTAATGATGATATCTATGTACTAGAGCAATTATAATATGCAAAATAGAATTAGAAGAGGACGCAAGGAAAAAGAAGAGTACAAGGTTGTAACTTGTACAAGGGACGATAATTTTCAAGGTTGTAACTTGTACAAGGTTGGAATTTGGCGAGGAAGAATGCATGGAGAAAGATGAGGGAAATGGGGAATACACCAAACATTTTTAGTTTTTATTGGGTTAGGATTATAATTGTAAATTTGTTGTGGTATATTTATTGAAAACACATTTAAATTGTGGTGTAATTATAATGTAAGTAAAAATGTGGTGGTAATATAATTACCCTTGAGATAATTAAGCATTCAAGTTCAAATCTGACGTGAACTGTTAAGGCCAGTTCATCAGTAATATTGCTTAGGTGCTGAATTTAGCAACATTGTGTGTGTCTTGTGAAAGTAGTATATTGGCCAAAGAAGACTGGTACTACTCAAAAGCAATGGACATCAAAAATAAAACTCAATTCAAGAATTCTAATTTCCGGAGAAGTCCAATTTCAATTAGGTAAAAGACCCTTACTTCTACCTTACATATTTGGGATTGTGCTAAAATTCAGGAATTCAATAGGGTAAAAGAGTCCTAATTCTACCATACATATTATATATATATATATGACAGCCTCCCTATAAAGATTTTTATACATCAAAATTGATATAAATCAATATGAATATGCAGACAGTGAAAAGTTGGATAAAGGATGTCATCGAAGGTCTCCGTATGTTCTTTGATGCTTGTGTTAGTACAATTGTTTTGGAATTTGTGGTCATCTTTCTATTTTTAAAATTAAATTTTTTTTATTAAGACGGTAAAAACCATTTATTCGTAACCCAAGACAATGGTGGCTTTACTGGACTTAAAGTGCTGCTCATATCACTTTTGTCGGGAGTTACCATGTTTACCTCCCTTGGTGTTTCTTGGTACATTAGATGTTGGTGCGTTCACGGTGCATGGGATTTCCCTGATCATGATTTAGAGGTACATCACATTTATTCAAAGAAGTTTTTTTCTATGATTAATGAAAGAACTAACTCATAAAATTAATTTATAATTTGTTTGTCAGGAAGGAAGGATTAATCTCAAAAGGATCCAATGAGAAAATCGAGATCAAAGAAAAGGAAGAGAAAATCGAGATTGAAGTTAGGATGTTATTGAAATTGGCATTACTCTTGATGTGTTGCTTTTTAATATTAAATATTACTTAGATTTTCTTACTTCACTTCACTTCACTTCACTTTAATTCAATTCAATTCTTATATACTTGTTTATGCCTTGTGCTTGTTCTCAATTTTCTTAAAAATCAACAATTACTTTTAACTTGAAAACTCGACAAGTCGTAGTATACGAATATTCTCTTGAGAAAACAATATCCTCTTTATTTTTTTTTTTTTTTTTTTTTTTTTTTAAGAAGTAGATTTGTAGAACTTTTTTATTGATATGTAAATATTGAATATATTATTTTAGATAGAGTAATCTCCTCAATTTTTATAGTGAATACAGATGAAAATACCCTACCACCTTGTTCAGCTCCCTTCCTGTTGCTCACTTGAAACAGGCCCGTATTATAGTTGGATATGCATCGACATTTAATTGGGCTGTTAAAGATCTCACAAAATGGGCTTTCAATTCTAATCCATTTTGGAAGATTAAGATGAAGGGAGAAATTGTGTGAGTAGTAGCTTGGAAGATTCAGATTTGGATTCCATACCCAATTTGTGTATCAAGGCACTGCAGTGATAAATGTTGTGAACAAAGCCCGGCGCCGGACTCGCCCATAATTTCCGACATTGTGTGAAATAATATGGTAGCTCACTTACCAATCGAATAATTATATGTAGCTTACAAATCTAAGCAAAAAGATTAGATGGAAACGTTGACAGAATGGTGAATTCAACTTTGTTCCAATTATTTACTTAGAAATAAGTTCATGTGTGAGTTTGACCAAAATTTCAAAACATAACTTTAGAAACATGATTAGGTCGGGTCGAGATCAAGTAGTTTGGTAAATAATCAATCCCTCTATCATTCTTTCGAGGTACAAATGTTGAGTTCGACGTGTCATAAATTTTATTTCTGACATTGATTTTCTAGTGTACTTAACGATTATACATTAATCTATATGCTTACTTTCTATATGAAGAGGAGGGCGCACATTTGTATGGCCGGAGACACGGCGGAGAAGGCTACAAGGGACATTGCAAGGGGCCGCACTGCCCACAATGGGGCGGCGGAAAGACGACCGAACTAGATACAAACAACACTACATTTGAAGATGGTGAAACCAATACAAATGGAGTCGAATTAGACAGAGTTAAACCTAGACCTCAATAACACAAGCAACAACGCTTGCTTCGTCCTAAACCCCCACTATGTAACTGATCTTATATGTGTAAAAAAAAATGTAAACTGAGTATTTGTATGTGGTTTGAATATCTGCTGTCATCTATGAAACACTTCTGGTTTTAATTACCATATAACGTGTTATGCCCTTAAAGTTTCTTTTTCTTGAAAAGAATTTATGCTTCATTTGTTGTTGTAGCAAAATTGAGTCAGACGTGCAAGAAATATCTGACTCGGCTCGCCCCACGACTACTGTATGTGACAAATCGAGATGACGAGCGACTCGTTCCATTTGACACTCCTAAACTTGGACATGATGAAAATATTCTAATTCGATCCAAATGTAAGTGGATCGAGTATCAATCAGATTGCTAAGAATGAAAACAAACTTCTTTAAACAATAAAACCGGATTAGAACGGTTGAGTTTTTCGATTCATACCATGCATTTTTTGTTTCTAGGTAAGTTGAATTGTGTAGAAGGGTGTTGAGGACCTAAGTGCACAAATTTAGAGTCTAATTACAACGGAAATGAAAAGGGGAAAAGAACATCTGGATCTTCATTGTAAGTTCATGCATCAAATTCAATAAATAGAGAATAACAAAAGAAAAAGTATATTAAAACCACAATACGTGCTCAATGCAAGCAAGAAACTGACTGATCTGTATGTATCAATACAGAGTAAATTCTGCCAAGAACTGGTATATACTGACTAATTTCACTAGATCTTACACTTGTGATTTGTCTTTTATTACATATTTTTTGTAATATTTCATATATCTAAAAATACAAATTTACTTACAAAAAATAGAAAAAATGCACAGTTAAGGAGTGAAAAATGAAGACAGACGAAGAAAAGAACAAAAAAACCCATAAAATCATACATTCTTCTCGAAAGTCTAAAAACTTTTCTTTTTTCTTTTCTTTTCTTTTCTTTTTTTTTTTTATTCCAGAGTATATCTCTGTATGTATAACTCGACAAAGACAAGCTTAAAGTTTCAGCAAACTGACCTACAAAACATGTTCCTACTGTGTGCATTTGCTCCTCTTTACTTTCTATAAAATATTCCGTAACTGTAGCTCACTTTGAGATTCTGTATCCTCTTTTTCTAATTGTAGGGTAGATATAGCAGTATCAGAGGCTGCATCGTCTACTAGTGGAGCAGAGGTTGTAGTATCAGAGTCTGCGTCATCAATGGTCATATTTCATACTTCAGCCGCAATAGAGTTATCGTCTTCTCCATTCAAGGATGGTGATGGTGATGACGATGCCTTGGGAGGAGCAGTTCCATCATGGGCCAAAGAACCATTAAGTGGAAGCACGGGGGATGAACCAGGAATGGTGGCAAAATCCAGGGATGGAGTGATATTAATTGAAGGTGAAGGCGATCCATCAGAAATGGCAGTTGCAGCAGGGGACGGAGTGGCATCAATCGAAGGTTCAGGTGATGCGCTGCGACTAGAAGCAGCAGGTGATGGGGATGACTGCTCGTCCACAGGTTGCTGAAGACTCCAATACATTATACTTGCCGTAAGAGTAAGGATCATCTTTTGGTTTACCTGCCACAAAATCAGCAAATATGATGTCAGGATACAGCATTAACTCAAATTCCACATGATAAGCAGAAGAAATACAAACATGACCCACAACAATTCGACAACTACACACAAAAAAAAAAAAATTAAAGAATTTTCTGCTTTAAACTACTGGAATATGCAAAACAGCATGTTGTAAAGAGCTACTGAAACCTATGAAGTTACATGTAAAAGCATCATCTATGCATCAAGTATAAAAACACTGTTAGCCACGAACTTGTAGCGAAGTTTCATGTTAGTTACGAAACTTTAATTTATTCCAAAATGATTACTGAAGCTTGCTTTATGTTTTAGTGTGGTTACTCAATCAAATCCGCTAGTTTCCAATGCGGATACCCCTTTGGAACAAACATACTTTTATATCTACTTATAAACATACATACATGTTTATATCATATAACATACATGTTTATAAATATTCAAATCACTTTTTATCCACACATTCTGCGAGACTCAGAAATACTACCTACCTATCCATCACTCATTTCTATCTACTTATAATTTATAAACATTTCCCAGACATGCTTTTAGTGACTACACATTCCACCCATTATTTAAAATATGTTGTGCATTTGCTGTTTTTTCAGATATATGTAGTGGCAGGCAGAAGCAAGCACTTAATCATTTCAAAGCATCATAGACTCTCATGAAGAGGACTGTTCTCTTTGAAACATAGCAAGAACTCAAACAATCTGACCACCCTTGAGAAAATATATGACTGAAATTGTATTTCTCACCTCCATGATATCTTCAGGCAACAAGAAGATGGAACAGCCAAGCTTCCTAGCAACGCTGATTATATAAGTAGCATTCAGCTTCTTCTCGTCGTCTACCACACGAATCAAAAAAGTCGAGTCAAATTCCCCATCGCAGTTTGTGTTAATTCGACAACATAGCAGATCCTAAAGCTAAAATTTAGAAATAAAACACAAGATTATTACCAGTCTGGGTGGGAGTAGGTTCCTTAATTCATTGTCCAATGTATTAAATGAAACAAGAAAAAGCCAAAGCAAGTAAAATACTCTTCATGCTGAAGATGTTATTGAGGGTAAAGTGTACACGAATATTAGGTTATTTCCAGAGGAATGCACTATTGCAGATATTTTCTTGTTGATTGTGAAACTATCCAGTTCAGAAAAGGAGAAAAAAGTGTGATGAAACTATTTTCTAGGCCGCTCCACAGTGGTAAAAGTGTATTCTTGGGTGTTGGCTGGAGTGACAATAGTCACATCGAATATGCTTGAAGCTATTGAAATGATCTTCTAGTTCTGGGATAATGTTGGGCCATAACGAGCTTCGAGCTTCTTACCTTAAAGTTCTAGTACTACAATCTAGCAAAGTTTACACTACTCTAGAAGTAAGGACCACCTACAATAATTCTTACATCCCCTGCATATTCACTTCAGATTTCAGATTGAAGTTTATAGCAATCAATCAGATTTTTTCATCACAATCTGCAGTAGAAAGTTGGACCGCCCAACTACAAGGTTCATTTTTTCACAAGAAATTTACAGTTGCAACATACCACTTTCACCCTTGGTAACGAGGTTCCAGTTAACAACTCGTTGCTCAACTGCACTGAGTAGCTCAAGAAAGAATAATCCACTTGAAAGGCTCTTGTCCTACATACACGTTTCAAAACACATCGTCACCAAGCCATTATAAATTATCACATAAACTGCCGTTTCTTTAACCATATTAGCACATGTTGAGAGATAAGTGCTCTGATGATAACTTGTCAAGAAGAAGGTGTTTAATCTCAACCTTAAAGCTTTCCATTTGAGATGTTCTGCCTAAATTCTTCACTTTTTTGTTAGCCCACGTCAGTATATCAGCATCAGAAAACTCCTTTCCTTGAGAACGGGATCTTAAGTTCTTCAGGAGTTGAAGCATATTGAACCTCATCAGCTGCCAAAGGAAAGCTGAAAGAAAAAAGAGGTTAACATGCACAATTACCTAGCATTCCTATTTGGGTTTAATTTCAACAAAAGCTAAAATCAGCCTAGGAAGTTAAAATAAGAAGAGGTCTAAACCTCATCACGTGCCAAAAGAAATAGAAATAGGTACACACCAAAATCGGTTCAGGAAGTAAAGAAAAATAAGGCTCAGAAACCAAAGGAAACAATAAAACAAGAATATTTTAAGTAAAATATGAATAAAATAATGTTAGTGGACTCCTAACTATCTCACACATCCTAATGAAGCAAAGAAGCAGAAGGTGAATACCAAGCATGTGATGTGCCATTACACATTCAAATGTAACTCAGTTATCCTTCATCCCTTCATGCCAAAATCTCCTGGAGTTTGCATAATCATATATAGCATGAAAGGAAAAAATTGCACATCTGAACACTTCAATCCCATGCCTTTATAGGTCCCAAAAGAAAGTTCTGTAACTGAGCTTGGCCACTTTTGTCATTTAATAAAAACGTTGATAAGCAGAATTTAACCGAACTAACCTCACATAGCCAGTAGTCTTTAAAATTCATGACACAACTATATAAATGAAACTCCAAATTAGTCTCAACAGACTATGTTTACATTTAACGGGGGGGACCATTTAGCAGACGATTCCATGGACCAATACAGAACAGGGAAAGGAAGGTCTGAGCCATCTAAGTGCATTATTAGCCCGGCTTCTAAATTGGAAGTCCATCTATTGTATCACATACACAGCAATAAATCCTTTTTTCTATTTTAGTAAGCACAACAATAAATTGGATGATACAAGTAACAAATAAATTGCGCAGCATTGAAATCCTACATCAAGACAATAAACAGTAGTCAATAAATAGTAATAGAAAAATGAAATCAGGTACTCGATGTAGTCATTCACACCCTATCTGGTTTTGAACCTTTTTTTGGCTGATTTAGTCTGAAAAATCGATTATTTCACTTTTATAGTCGTTTGTTTGTTTAGCACCAAATAAATGCTGCACAAAATCGTTATTTCACATTTACTTGCATTATTTTTATTCAAATAATCATGATCAGTTGGTATAGTTCAAACTAAAAAAAGAGACCCAAATGACAACTTTTTCTTAATAGAGTAAGGCGAGCACATTACCAAGTATGAGTTTCTTATTCCCTTGTACAAAATCATTCCCAGCTACATTGACAAGGGAAAGCTTCAACTGCTTCCCTATCCCGACCACTTGGTTGCAATTCTCTACTTTTCTGAATGGCATTCTTATAGGAGGTTTGGTTGCCTGCTTCCAGTTGACAGATCCTGGAGAAACTTTATCCAGCACTTCCAGAAGAATCCACCTGCAGATGTAACAGGTTTTACAAGCTTCAAGAACTGGTAATTCTTGTGTCAAAAGGAGTGAACTCCAAACTGAAAAGATGGTAGGTCTGATTACACCAAAATTACTAAAAGAACTTTGTATTAGTAAATGTAGGGAGCAGACGACCTAACCAACTTAAACCTAGGAAGTACTGACATGGACAAGAGTGTCGGTTACAACACGACACGGACAGGACAACACAATGTGGATACATCGACGTGCAATTTTTCAAAAAAGTACCAACATGGCACGAGCGCAACACGCTAATTAAAATAATATTTTTATATTTTTCGGTTTTTATATTTTATATTGTGAAGTAAATTTATTTTTGTTAGTTTTAGTGTGTAGACAATGTATCTCTCAGTGTGTCGGCAATGTATGTCTCGGCGTGTTGACAATGTGTTAGGGACATGTCTAACCATACAAACCAAAATATAATTTGGACATGCCACCCGACGCTTCTAACACACGTCGGTATCGTGGATGGCAAAAAACCTCTACAAACCCAATATCAGCGGGGCCCCGCCCTAAATGGGGCTGGGATTACCCGCTTAATTGGGTATTCGGGTTGGGAACGGAACGGATAACTTCACCTAGGGCGGGTACGGGTAATGGATATCCAGCATCGTCCCGTCTAATTTTTTTTTTTAAATTCAATACTTTAAATGGAAAATTTCACAAAATTTCATTAGTTCTAATAAAAAATGACAACTAAGATTATCTAAAAAATATAACAAATAATAAAAGTCTTAATTTACCAAATATATTTGAATAATTTAACTTTTAAAAATAAATTAATAATTAAAAATATATTTTTGTGTCACTTTAATGAATGGGGGTAAAAAAAAAAAAAAACCATGTAGTAAACGAGGGCAAGGGCCCCACCCCGCCCCTGACCCACCCTGTGGCCATCCCTAGTTTACAATGTGTTAGCGACATGTCTGCTGTACAAAACCAAAAAATCTTTTGAACAAGCCACCTATTGTTTTTGACAAATATGAGACATCGACTTAATGGCATTAAGAGGGTGTTGGTGCATCCTATTCTTTAACATTTTGCAGTTTCGTGTTAATGTACAAAATTTTCATAGAAATGAAAAACTCACCCATTTCTAACATCCTCAAACAAGTTATTGACATAAGAGGCAATTCCTAGACTGTTGATCCATAGGCGAAAGCATCTCTCCTCTCTAGATATTAGTTCATCATCTGTCATCATCTCTGCGAAAGAGATTTTTTTGTTGTCCGTAGATAAACCATTCCTGGTAAACAAACACTTCCTTAAAACATTTCCAAACATGTGGTTAAAAAATATAAGAGCAAAATCAATTAAAAAGAAAAGCAGATAAATTTTCTGAACAGTTTTACTACTCCTAAAATAAGCTTAGTAGCAGTAGAGATTCTTTAACTGTGCGAGCTACCAATCAGAAGTGACTTGTTTGTAGTTTATAGGTGTGATTATCTGAATTTTACTTTGAGCATTCCAAAATAGCTTTTAAAAAAGGAATTACTATGTTGATTGCTAATGACCTTCATCCCAAAATACTCCTGTAAAATAATAGCAGCAGTAAATTTTGAGGTAGGAAATTCGGAAGTCAGATGTGTAATGCAATGTAATAGTGAAATGGTTGAACATTTCTAAGAGCTTCAGAGGCATGCGTGCGAAAACAATTTTTACTTAGTCGTGGCAATGAAAGTTCATCATTGCTCCTTTTCTGTCCAACAGATACATAATTTCATTGCCCAAGAAACGTAGCCATACAGTAAAAGAATAAATAGCTGTCAAATTAAAATATCTCTATTTAACATAATCAATATAGTTAATTTCTCACCTCTGGTGGAATATCTGCGCGACAAATGCAAGATTTAAATTGGCCGAGCCTTCAACTATATCCTTTGGAGATAGATATCTTTTGCAGTCCATTCTCTCTGCATGATCAAGAACCAAATTAGCCCTTTCAGTGGCATCTTTGGCGTCTAACGTGGCAGGGCTGCAGTGCTCCGGCGCAAGTACATTAAGCAGGTAAGCATAAGCCTCCCCATCCTGAAAAACATAAGCATGTGATATGGATGTAAAAACACTAAAAATAGCTATCAATTACAAGGATGAAAAGAACGTAAACTGTTCGCAATACTGGAATTCTAAGCAAAAGGATAGTATGCTCCCATTATTATGCATTTACAAGAAAAGCAGCAGCCAAAAGCTATATATCAGCCCCAAAAAATTTTCTCCAAACTAAAAACTAACCTTCATGTCCAATACAGACAGTAATTTAAGTTATTACAAATAATTATTCTTGATAGCCACAAACATAGCTAAAAATTTCCAGACCCTCTTTAAGAATTTAGTTTATGTCCTCAGCAGACATGTAGGAAATGCTTGCACTTTGACACCCAGCCACGCCAAAGCAGAATACAAGATTAAGTTTCAACAAAGACGTACCTTCACGTCTGAAGAAAAATTTGTTACAGTTTTCTTGTAGCCTGCTTTCTTGAGATGGAAATTCATCCATTTCAGCAAGACTTTTTCTGGAGCTAGTCCCATAAGCTCCTCAACATCCTGGAAATATTACAGACACCTTATTAAGTTGAAACTATTGGGCTGAATTCCAACTTACATTTTCGGTAAGGAACAAAATTGGCATTGTAAATGTATCAAGATTTGAAGGGATATCTTATCAATACATTGTTGTCTTCTACCAGTTCTACCAGCTGGGGTGTCTTTCTGAGGTTGAGATCTGCCAGTAGTTGAATCTGAAATGCCGCCAACAAAAGCAATAGGAAGTTAAGGGATCAGTAAAGGTCCACCAGTAAACCTAGACTTACTTAACAATGTGCAGTGTGCATCGACATATAAAGCAATATTCCTCTTTCTGCCTCTTTTTCTTCTTTCTCTGCTATATAGAAGTTATAAAATGTAATAAAGACTAAGGAACTAACCTTTATAATTTGAGAAATTAGCCCGAGTAGCAAATGAGGCTGAAAATATTGAAAAGATTATATAAAAATTTGACAGCCAAATAATATCCATATTATGCATGCTTATTAGCAAATTAGTTCCACTCACTCTTCCTTCAACCAAGTCCTGAGTACCAATATTGACCACTGTACAGCCAATGGCTTTTGCTGAGTTGAGGCAAAGTGTGTGATTCTCATTTCTTTCCCATGGATTAAGTACTCGTTTGGTGTTAATAGCCCGCTCGTCTATTGTCCCCGGTACAGCAACGTTGATCAGCTTACTGCATAAGGCCACAGGACATCAAACCCCGACTAGGGAAAAAAATCAAAATTCAAGGCATGTAAAAATGGAACAACGTGAAGCCCCTGTGATTAAATACCATAGTAATACTCCATCTTTTGCAAGATCAAATAAAGCATTGGAAGATGGATCGATGGGAAGGAACTGCTTCAAAAACGGGTCATCTCTGAGGTAGCTGTTGATATGAGCAACATATGAAGCCTTCTCAGAGTCATTGATAGTGTGAAGAAGGGTGGTTGTGGTGGCCTTGAGAAATGATGACGATTGTTTTGAATTCCCCACTTTAGCAGTAGATCGACTTTGTAAATCTAAATAGATCTGCTCATCAAAAGCGTCATATAAAATTGTTAGCAAAAGCACATCAAAACAAGTTAACATAAAGTTCCATCGAAATCGTCATAATTCCTCTCCTCTCCACCAAAGTCATAGTACGGCTAGAACCACTCTTCTAAAATATTCATATCGTGAACATTGCTTTCATGTAGATAGATAGCAGAGTTTAGCCAATGATGCATAAGGAAAATTCACCTTGAGGAAGCTTTCAAAATCAATCCCATTGGTAAAATCAGAATTTGATTCTCCCAATACGCTCCTGATCTCCTCCTCATTGAGCTTGTCACGGAAAGCCTTTAGTTTTGCCATCAAAGGTGGTAAATCCCCAACTGTAACTTTGCCATTCTGATTCTTTATAGATATGAACTAAAAACAAAAACAAGAACAAGAACAATAACAAGAAATGAACCCCACATTTCAAACATCGATTCAGTACAAATGCACATTGGCCACTTGCTTCTATTGTTAGATTCAAGAACACCAACACAACAAAGCCCAAAAACAAGTTCCAAAATTCTCATTGCCAGATTCAACAACAGTGCAAAAGTTAAAACAAATAACATCAACATGGTTAAAACGGAAGTTACTTTGGATTTGAGGCCCTGAAGTTGGACTTGCGTAAACTGGCTCTGAAGCCATTGATCGGACACAAGAACTCCCACAAAACTAGACATCTCCTCGACGCCCCTACGCTTCCAAAATCACGGGGAAAATGATCGAACGCGCTCCAACACTACGATTAATCAGCAATCCACGATTCTAAATCTTGTCTCGTTCCATGTAGTATATACCCAACACTTCGACTCGTCTCCAATTATATCTTCACTTCCTGACAAATATAATACCACAAAACTCATGGTCAAAATCCAATACGTCCACATGCAGGAAATATTTAATAGGCATTGCAAGATTGAATAACTACATAGATTCCTTCAAGAGAAACCAATATTTCAGTAACTGGGATTTCGTCAAATTACTTAACGTCCTTTTACGGGCAATTCACGATTAGGCAATGACACAGGGCTATACACTTACATTGAAGAAAATCCGATATTTCAGTAACTGGTTTTTCCTTTCCTTCTTTTGTAAATTAATTTATGGTCTGTCAATATACATACACAATACATACATATTTTAGCAATTGCTTCGGCGAAGAGCAAAGAGAAGAAATTTGGGCAGCGGACACGCAAAGGCTATGAGGAGGAGGAACACGAGCCAGTTAAGAGGCGACTGTAGAGAGGCCCATTTCGATACGACGAGATCTCCACGCGCTCTGTTTGTTGAACAGCTCATCGTCCAATTTACACCTAGGCTATTTATATCGTCATTTTGTAACCAATTTTTTAAAACATTTAGATAAATATCTCCTATTTAGCCACGAGCGATATTATTTTTTTCATTCTTATTTTTTTATTCATTTTCAATCACATATTTTTCAATAAAATAAATTTTTCTATCATATTAATAATTTTTTCTTATTTTTCAACTGTACATTCTTCGTCTATTTCAAAATATATTTTTTTAAAATAATGTGGTCCAAACGCATTCTTAATGAAAAAACGAAGGACGAAACTTTTCCAATTTTCTGCCAAATTGTCACGTAATAGTTAAGAAAATATGCCCCTTTTCAAAAATTTTATGAAAATATGTTATCTTTTGTGCAGTTTTAATGAAATGTTGAGAATTACTTTGTTATTTTTAAATATTGAAGATCAATTTACTATTTAAACAATAAGTTCATGACTAACAATGCAATTTTTTGGAAAAGAAACCAAAAGGTGAGACAAAATGTCGCCTTGTGTATTATCTCATTTGAGTATTAATGATGATGCTATATCGTCACAAAATAACGTCTCGAGAAATATACGAAGCAATCGGTTTTTTTTTTTTTTGGGCCTCGGTCCCAACCAATTTTGTTGGGATTCAGCGTATCAACGGATTGAAATTTTCTCTTTCCTTCGTGTATACGTTACATGGACACTTGGACATATATGTAAGAGGCACAGGACAATCAATTTTAGTGTGGCAGAACATGAAATGAGAAGAAATGCGAGGGTCGAAATTTTTATAATTGATTTGCAATTATCTTCAAAAGACACAAAGCGCGAGTATTTATAAGCATATAGATGTAACATGATTTTTTTTCGAATAGTTGAGACATAGCTTCATTCCGATGACCCCCAATTAAAGATCGATGATGTCACATAATAGTCATCCTAGGTCGGACATACCATACACTGTCCTATGTGGATAAAAGGGTATTTGAGTATCAATCGTTCTTGTAAAGATGTCACATCATCTAATCGTGTGTGGCTCAATGTGTACATTACAACTTTCACGAGATATCAGTGGTATAGTCTCAATCACCTTAGACTCACGAGGCTTATTCGGTGTAGTTAAGGATTGGATCTCATGTCGATCGCCTCGGAGTAGAAGTGGCAATTCTACAACGACTTTTGTCACCTTGGAGGTGGTCGTCGACAATGCTTTGAGCTAGGCTACGCCATCTATTTACATCGACATTAGAGTCTAACTATATTAGAACATTTATAACACGGTCCAAATAGTCTTGCTTTTCACTCGTAAGAGATGGGCGGTAGACTGAAGTGTTTAAAATAGATATATATATATATATATATAATGAAGAATGTGTAGTTAAAAAATAAGCAAAAATTTTGACTTTGCTTGTAGCATTATCTTATTGAATAATTCGCAGTTGAAAAGAATAGAAAGAAAAATATATTTTTGAAATAATGCGGATTAAACAATGGCATAGTTTCATTTGGCATTTTGACCATTTCCTCTTCTGGCCCGGATAAACACAGGAATTGTAAGTTAATCGCGTAAAAAATGGACAAGAAGAATGTAACAATTTATTTGCATTCAATGTACTCTAAAATAACAATAACTCAGAAAAAATGTTCAAACTCATGAACAAAAAAACAATTATTTATCTCACGCACATTTGTAATTAACTAATCTCAAGTAAAAATTTTATTGTTGAAACCAATAAAACTCGGAATGAGCTCCTTAGCGCTTACTCGATCAACAATAGATGACCTTTCTTAACTACCGTCTGACTCTTCCTCCCGACTTTCCGTAACCGTGAACAAACATTAAGTTATTCTTGTTTTCTTTAATTATTTTATTTGGTAGTATAAGATAGATAATTAGAGTGGATTCTTTTTATTCATTTGTATCCAAATGGACCATGTGACATTCTCAAATGGACTGCACGTTCCCTTTTGTACAAATGAAAAATAGAAAATAAAAGTATAAAAAACAGACAGTATTGAAAATGAAAACTTCGTCCAAAGCATCATTTTTTTAGTCAAGATGTTTATTTAACCGGAACGGCTCACCGACAACCGACCACAAATATTCCTTAAGACGCTCAAGTTCATAATTTCTTGCAAGTGTTGACTACCTGAACTATTTGCAAATAAATAATAATAAAATTTGAGTATACAAGACTCTTATTTATTTCAATTTAATATCAGGTTGAATGACAATTTTACTCGTAGATTAAGTTATTAGTGATTACAAAATTTACATCCTATAGGACATAAAGCATAAAAACGATAAAATGAATAGAAGTCAATATAAAGCAAAGCTTATTCATTTTGAGTAGGGGTGTCAAGCAAGTCTAGTGGCTCGTGGGCTTGGCTCATGGTTGACTCGAACTCATTTTGAAATGAG